>QOCX01000662.1:13657-72360 GCA_005959815.1 Sarcophaga bullata | reverse complement strand
ATCCTACTGAGAAGTGGAGAGAGAGGAAACTTTAGTTATTTATCTCTCTCTCAGTTCTTTACATTTTTTATAAAATAATTTACAATTGAATTGAATTTTTTTAAAAGAAATTCTTTTGTATGTTTTTGCCTCTCTGACTCTCTCTCACTCTCTCTCTCTCTCTCCTTCTTATGCCATTGAAATGATAAGCAAAAGTTTCAAGTCAACCAAAGTTGGCTACGGAAGTTACAGTAGATATTACTACTGTCTGTGTGTGTGCACGTATGAATTTGTGGCTATATGTGTGTGTGTACGTATTTATTAATAATGAGATCCTCACGATGACAATTGTTAGATTTATTTGGGGACAGACAGGCATTGAATTGAATTGAATTGAATTGAATTGAATGGCATTGACTTGAATGGTTTTGAATACTGTTGTTTGGTAAACATGGGTTGTTATTTATTGTAACAAAAAAAAAAAAAAAAAAAAAAAACATTTTTATAATTCTATTCAAAAAATATTTTCCTTTTTATTTCTTTTATTTTTCTTTTCAAGGAAATGCCAAGAATTTATTTAAAAAAAAAATTAAAAAAACGTTGCCTGCTTTCAGGGAAAATAATTTCAATTAAAAAGTTTTTAAATATGCAAAGATCAGTATTTCAATAAAGTAAAAGGAGATGAGGTGGTGAACATAAAGTCGCCGTAGTGTAGTTCGTAGTGTGTTGGGTTATAAGGCACGAGCACGTGGTGCGAACCTCAGCTCAGACATCACCGAACACTGCCTCTCAGCAGATTTCTGACAACTCTGTGGGAGTTAATAAATTTACTGTGGAAATTTCTCTTCTACGGAGCCAACTTTAATTATATTATCCGCCACTCACAACATGGGTGGCATTAGAAACTACATTCCAATCCTGGCTAAAGAGTTGTAATGACCAATGAAGTAAGTAAGACTGTGCTAATGTGCTGCAGTGTTGTGATATCCGTAAATTGCACGAGTTCTGATGCATCAGTACTACAGCAAGCAAACGCAGACGTGTACCATACTGTCTGTCTAGTTCCAAAATACCAAGATTTCCTTGTTTACTTAGTTACTTACTTAATTGTTTATTACGACCTAGCTTCTCATATCACTTATATTTATTTGCATCTAAAAGTGGTGGCACCTACAGTTTAAAATAGACTCCCAAAGACAGATTTCTAAGCAACTTTCCTTAGGAATTTTATTTATTCGCAGAGTTTTTGCCAGAACTCTGCTGATAGGGAACTATGGCATCGTGCCTAATAAGTCAACATACTACACTTGCTAGACTACGGGAACTTCAAGCAACCTCCAAGCTAATTACATACATACAAACATAATTGTTCATTATAATTCCTCAATCAGGATTACGACCTTAGCTTCTCACACCTCTTCTGTTGTGTGTGTTAATGTTATACATAAGCAACGGAATCTGCAGTTTAAAGTCTATTCGGAACGACAGATTTTTGACCAACTTTCCGTGATAATTTTCTTTATTTGCAGAGTTTTTGCAAGAAGTCTACAGCGAGGTTACGAACTTATTCCCCATTTCGTTATGTTCACGCTATCTTAGTCAGGGGCTCACGCCTAATAGGACAACACACTAGTTACTAGACTACGGCTACTACTTCTAGTAACCTCCATACTTATTTCCTTCACAAATTTCACGATGCTGTTCGGTGTCAACAATAACACATCCCTACCTAGCACTTGCTAAGCACCCAAGTGCTTCTTTCTGGCATGCATTAATACCCCATAGGTTCCAAGTATGTGTTCCGATGACTCATTTTCATGGTCACAGAATCTACATGTTCAACTCAAAATAATTCTCTCTTCTGTTTGATTCTGCAATCAAGATTGCAGAATTGAACGTCATATTGGTCCATCAAGTGTAATCTCGCTTATTGTCGTTTTGTGGCCAGACATTGCATATGTTTTTTTTTCCACACTTAATTCCAATCCTCCTATCTATCTGTGCTTGATCATCTAGTTCAATTTGCATGTTTAAATATCATGCATGAAACTGTAGGCAGATATCTTTTACCATTCCAGGCCTTCAATGATCATAAATACATCGTAAATAATTGGTCATTACAACCCTTTAGTCAGGATTACGGACCTAGTTTCTCACACCACTTATGTTGTGAGTGTTGTTTTTATACACGACTTTCATGGCCTACAGATTAAGTCGGCTCCGAACGACAGATTCATGAGAAAGTTTTTATGACAATTTTATTTGCTCTCGGAGTTTTGCCAGAAATCTGCTGAGAGGAAGTAGCCTAAAAAAAAAAATTTTTTTTTTTTTTTTTTTTTTTTTGTTGGTGGTTTGAACGAGACCTCATATTTTATAAGCCAACACACTACCTACTAGAATACGTTCACTCACACATATTCCGTGCTAAAAAAATTTCTCCTTATCATCAGCTCTTTCAAAGCCTTTTTTTCTTCCTCTCTTAAAACCATCAATTCAGGTACGAAGTACAAATTTATTGACACTACAACCCACAAACGCCCAAACATGTACACCATTTTACTAAAGAGAAAGGATCAATAATAAAGTTATGAATCCTTATTTTTCTTTCTTTTTTTCTTTTTATTCGTTTACTTTCTTGTTTTTCTTCTACTGCTGCTGCTGTTTTTATTTTGGATTTCTTTAAGGATTCTTGTGAGTGTCATATTTTTTATGTCACATTTCTCTCTTGCGTTACTCAACGTTACTGTGTGTGGTGGCAATTCACACGAAATCCTTGTTTATAACTTTCTATAGTCGTATGTGTATGTGTGTGAGTATGTACATATCTATTGACAATGAAAAAGTGTGTGGCTTTATTAGATTTAAAACTGCTTTATCATGTTCCAACACTTAAACACATACTCGTATGATAGAAACCATAAACAGAGTTGCAGCCATAGTTTCTAGAGGACAAGAGAGAGAAAGAGAGAGAGAGGGAGAGATCGATAAAATACAGATAAAATGCCAGAGTAAGAGATATTAGAACAGAAACTAACAAAACAAATTTAAGCTTGTGGAAATTAGTTGTTGCATGTACTACGATAACAATTACCGATAATCGAATGATTAATGGAAGATTTTCTAAATGTCAAACGATACGTCATAGTGAATTGATAGTAAACAACATATGAGTTTTCTAAAATTAAATGCCGCTTTAGTCTTAAAAAAAAAACTAAAAATAATCGACAAGAAAGTTTTGGGAAAAAAAATTCCTTCAATCTCAAAGGATTTGTTGTAATCGTTGCAGAGTCTTTCTGCTACAAACACAGTGAGCGTCAAAAGAAAGTGTACATTAAAACAAATTGTATATTAAAATTAAAACAAACAAAAAAAAATTACAAAAAATTTCAGATTTTTTCGGGCACTCTCCTTAAGTGGTAAAAGTTGAGTTTTCTCAAATTCATGGGAAACAGTTTAAAGGAAATGATAAGAGGGGATTAGGAGACCTTGATTTTATTAGATAATCAGAACGAAAAGTTCAGAACTTTCATGGGTTTTAAAACAGAATTCGTGGCCTAGCACTTTAATCATTTCACCCTCTCTCAATGGGTTACATAAAAACCAATTGTTTAGTTCCGGGTCAGTATTGCCATTGGACTGGTGACAAGTGTTCTCTCTCAAGTGCATGTAAAATTATGTTAAACTGGCAGCCGCTTAAATAAGCTTAGCTTAGCTTGGATCTAATAGAGTACCGTTACAATACCGTTAACAAATATAACAGCTACTAACCATTCATCGGTCGCCGTTGAATAAAGTGTGTTGGCTTATTAGACGTGAGGCCACGGTTCAAACTCCAGGTCAGACATCTCCAATAAAACAAAGCATGAAAAACAATATTTCTTCGCGACTTCCTTTCGGCAGATTTCTGGCAAAAACTCTAAGATTAAATAAAATTGTCATGAAAACGTTTCTCAACAAACTATTTTTCGGAGTCGACTTTAATCTGTAGGCCCCGTCACTCATTTATAAAACTAAAGCACACAAAATAAGTGGTGTGAGAAGCTAGGTCGTAATCCTGACTGAAAGGTTGTAATAACCTTTGTTTGTAACCATTCATCCATTTCCCAAGCATTCTAATAGTGCTACGAATGTGTGAATTATATTTGGATAGACAAGTTCTGTAAATTAAATGCCGTATCATCATTCTTATCTCATCATTACCTACTTACTTACTTACTTACTTAATTGGTCACTTCATTTCCTTTAGTCAGGATTACAAACTAGCGGCTCACACCATGTGTTACAATCTAGCTGCTCACATCACCCTTGTTCTGTGTGTTAATTTTATCAATAAGTAGGGAGACCTACAGTTTAAAGTCGACTTCGACAGATTTTTGAGAAACTTTTCATCGCAATTTTACTTTACTTTCAGAATTTTTATCAAAACTTACTTTTTTTCATATTTTGTTTAATTCGAGATGTGTGAGCTGGGGTTCTCGTCTAATAAGCCAACACTCTGCGTACTAGATTACGAGGATACATCATTACAGCTTTTCCGGGACTCTGGGTAGTTTTAATACAAAATATTGTTCCACACTTATCCATATCGGGCTAGATTTGTCTGGTCTTTTAACAAGTGACTGCGTTATAGCGTCTTTCCTTAACAAATAAGCAAAGTTTAAGCATTGCAATCATTTGTCATCCACTGTAGATAACAACGGTCATTCTGCCTTACAATTCCAGCTGCTGTATACGTCTGGTTTCGAACGTATATATAATGTAGGCTTGCAGACTTGATAGCATTAAAAAGCCTCTTCGTTTTTACTCCGGTTGCGAAGAAGATTTTTCTACAACCTTTTAGTCAGGATTAGAACCTGGCTTCTGCACCATGTGTTAATTTAAATCTGCAATTTACCATTGACTTCGTATGACAGATTTTTGGAGAACTTTTCACGGCAATTTTATTTACTCGCAGAGGTTGCTAAAAGACTGTTGAGAAAGTAATTCGTCGAAGATATATTTTTCATATTTGAGCTGAGGTTTGAACCACAGATTCTCGTTTAATAAGCCAACTCCAAGTCTACGGAGACTTCAATTAAACCTTAAACAACAAAAAAGAAAGGCTCCTAAGCTACTACCCCTTTAATGCTTGCATTTTACCCCTAGCTGTTAACCATTTCGGCATTCTGTTTTCAAAACCACATGAAAACTTTGAAATTTAAATGAAACCCTGGCCTGGCGTCTATAAATTTTATTTTTGCAACTGAATCTGCAAAATTTTTGAAATTTATGTTTCTTTTTTCCCCGTTTTCTCGTATTATTTATAAATTTTACAAGAAAATTTTTTAAGAATTTTTTTCCATTACAAAGACGAAAAACTTTTTAAAAAAATTTCCAAAAAAAAAAAAATGGCAGAAAGGATATGAGATACACATGCTTAGCACGGTGGCTTTACACAATACACACTCACAATATTTTATTAAAAAGTTAAATACAACAACAGCCACAATAACAACAACAACATCAATTTTGTGTAGAGCAGCCAGCTGTTGGTAGAAAAAAAAATGCCAAAAAAAAAATTTTTTTTTTTTTTTGAAACGGAAGTTCAACCACAGTAACGAAGAATAACAAATTCAATGCACAGGTGAAATTGTTAGCAAACGGAAATGTAGGCAACACGACAAGATAGGGAATATGATGGGGTGTGAATGTAAGCTTCTAAGGCATTTAAAATTTATAAAAAAAAACAACACAGATCCACACACTTAGTAGGTTTTTTTCTTTCTTTTATTTTGTGGGGGGGGGAGGAGGTGGCCTTTAAATCCTGTCAGTTTATTTGATAACTTAATGCTCCTACACTCACAATAACGCATGTGGCTGTGTGCCAGGACGTACATACTCGTATGTCTTTATGTTCTTCAATGCCATTAAAAAAGTTCACAAATTTTGTCTTTTTTTTTTCTTGACTTTATTGTTCAAACAGATTGTAAAATGCGGTGACAAAAATGTTTATATTTTGACAAGTATGACTTTGAAAAAGAAATTTTTTGTTGTTGTAATTCCATTGATAAAGTTTTGTTGAGTTTTTCTTTCTGGTTTCTTATAAAAAGGAACTCAATTTACCAAGTTTTCTTTTTTTTTTTTTTTTGTTGCAAGTCATAGAAAGTTAGAAATGATTGATTTCAATTAAATTTGACTTGAAAAAAAAATAACACAAACTCTGTTAAAATCTTTTTTTCTTTTTTTTATTCTTTCTTGTAATTTTTTATTCAAATTTATTGAATTGAAGTACACAACATCGTTAATGACATGACAAAAGAAAATATTGTTCAAAGTTTTTTTTTTTAAATTCATGAACTGATAAGATTATGTTCGATAGAAAACAAAAAAACAAGATTTATCAAAACATAAGATTTTTTGAAAGGAAATTTGCATAGAATTTGTGTGATTTTTTAATGTATTTTTATGATGTACTATCATCATGTTGTTGCAATATAATTATCAATCCTCAGCCATAGTTTAACGATACACTCGCAATCGTATATTGAAACTATTGGGCATCATTAGTTTGACGGCCTATGTAACTAAACTTCAACGATTTTTTTTTCCAAATAAATGTTTCCAATAAGAAGTCGCCATAGTTTAGTAGGTAGTGTATTGGCTTATTTGACGTGTGGTCGTGGTTCAAACCACAGTCCAGGCATCTCGAATCAGAACAACTATGAAAAAATTATTCTCCGGCTACTTCGTCTCAGCAGTAAATAAAATTTCCATGAAAATATTTCGTAAAAATATGTCGTTCGAAGTCAACTTTAAACTACATTGGCGGCACATGCTTCCTTTTATCACTTCCTAGCAAGAACTGTTCCGACATTTAAAGTTTCTCAAAAATTCTGTCGTTCGAAGTCAACTCTAAACTGCAGTGACGGAACATGCTTCCTTGTATTACTTTTCTGGCAAAAACTGTTCTGACATATAAAGTTTCTCCAAAAATACTGTCGTTCGGAGCCAACTTTAAACTGTAGGTCCCGCCACTCATATATTAAATTGAAACACACAACATAAGTGGCGTGAGAAGCTAGCTCGTAATCCTGACTGAAGGGTTGTAATGACCAATTATGTACGTACATATATATGTCTGTTTACAATAAGAGTCGAACTGTATGGAGTTTATTTTAAATCGCGTTATTACTTCAATGGTTTAAGGAGTAATTTCCTCCGAATATCCTTTTAATCTTTATACGACTATTTTATGCAGAAAAATATTTATTTTATGTTTCTCCCCCATCTCCTTGTTTTCTTCAAAGTTATTTCAATCGAATACAGCATATTACAGAGCACTTTTGGAAAGAAGTACACAGTAAAGCCTTAATTTCTCTCATCCATATGATATTTTTCCTCTCAATCATTACAACTTATCGTGATTAAATGCATATTTTTTTTCTCGCGATGTAGTAGCGTCTGTATGGACAGTAAATTACATGAAAAATAAAGAACACAATCGTTGTGTGCTGTAATATTTTAATTCGTTTCCATTTCTTTACAATAATGGAGCTGAAGAACTCTCTCTCTCTCTCGCTCTCTCTCTCTCTCTCTCTCTCTCTCTCTTTCTCTCTCTCTCTCTCTATCTCTTTCTGTCTTACAGTATAGATTGTAAACCTGACTAAAAGGTTGTTGAAAAATCTTCTTCAAAATCGGATTAAAATTGAAGTCTAGAGCTGTACATGATATTTTCATTCGAAAACGGACGTGTTTTGTAACAGGAATTGTAAGACATCAACACTCGTACGACGCTCTCTTTTCCAAAATTATTATCACTGGATGACAGATGCTGGTAATGCACAAGCTTTTTTTTATTCGTAAATTAAAGACGATATAACGTGCACATTTAGAGACCAGAAACCACTAAGAAACCAGACAAATCTAATCCGATATGGATAAGTGTGGCACAATGATTTTGTATAATAACAACCCGGTGATCATCTAAGAAACTTCACAGCAGTTATAGTGGAGCAAACATATCGCAAACAACTTTTAAAGAAGCTGGAATGATGTATCATCGTAGTCTAAGTACCTGAAATGAGATCCCCATCTTACACATCTCGAACTTCTCGAACTTCTGGCAAAAGCTCTAAGAGTGAAGTAAAATTGTCATGAAAAAGTTTCTCAAAAATCTGTTGTTCGTTACCGACTTTCAACTGCAGGTTCCACCACTCATATATAAAATTAACACACACAACATCCGAAGCGTCAGCAGCTAAAATGTAATCCTGACTAAAGGTTTGCAATGAAAGTATGTCATCAACTCAAACCACTCAGTGTATCTCATTTATCATCTCCTTGATCTAGCCATCATCTCCTTTATTTAGCTATTGCTTAGGTATGCGTTTCACTTTTTAAGAAAAGGGCTTTTAAGAGATTTCTTGTCTATAAAAATTAAAACAACATTCTTTACTACCTCCTATGCTCGTCAATATAGAAAGAGCTCTCCGTAATTATTTTGATTTCAGTATCCCACTCTGTTTTTTTTATATTTTTTTCTCTGTCATCCAGGTAACAGTTTAATTAAACCTTAATTAGACCATAACGTGTATACCATACCTGGTAACCAATACCTGGAAAAAAATTTTATTTTGTTCAGGGAAATGTACCCACCATACCCCCTTCCCTCTTATATGTAAAAAAAAAAAAAAAAAAAAAAAAAAAAAATACTTTCAGGTCATTCCCATAAAATGGAAATTTTCTCAATTAAAATTCCAATTTTTATAGGAATTGACCCACAAAGAGTAAAAAAAAAATCTGAAATGCTTGTCTGCATATGAATGAATAAATGAGTGAAAGTTGACCGAATGTGCATTTTGTTCACATACTTACAAATATTTTCTATTTTTTTTTTATTATTTTTTTTTTAGTTCATTTGCATTAGTTATGCTCATACAAACTCATATTCCACACATACATACATATGTACATATAGATATTGGTATTACATCATGTAAGACTGTATGTCTAGGTGGGAGATGGGGGGTCTATTTGTATAGAAAGTATGAAAATGTGATTTTATACGAAATTCCCAGCAAAAGTAATAAAATTTATAAAACATATACGTCATCAACAAACGTAATCATTTCCATCATCCTCACCGACATTGTCAAACATATTGGCACACAATGTTTTCTGTCAGTTGCCAGCTCAATTTCCTTGACAACCAATTTGCGGATGAAGATTTTTTGTGTATGTACTATGCTGATACAAGAAGGTATACATGCACATTCACGTATGTATAAGACATATGTATGTATGCCTATAAAAAAATATTAGGTGTTGCAAAAAGAAATCCTTCTGTAAAAAAAAATTAGTTTACGTTTGTACACAAGCTTATAAAAAAGCAACATAATCCCATGCACATAAACACACATGCTAATCGGAAGTATGTGTATGTATGTATTAGTTTGCTCTACATGCAACAGCATCTAATCTATGTGTGTGTATGTGTATATACATATTTAAGTATTTGTGTCAACCATAAATATCAAAATTAACTAGAAAAGAAACAAAGATCCCGAGTGTAAAAGAAAGAGAGAGAGAAAGAATGAAAGTAAAGAAGAAGAAAAAAAAATAGCAACGACAACTAAAATGATTTTATCTTGCTCAAGTACTTTTAACGATTATTTCCATACACACACACACACCCACACACAAGCACTCTCTTCTATATAAATTCTCTTACACATGCATACATACACGCACACACACATACATAGTTTAACAAACGCACATGAAATCTACTTACTTCCGTTTGACTACTGCTTACAAACACATGGTTCATCCATGAATTGAGATGAAAATGAGTAGAAAACAAAACAAAACAAAATAAAAAAATGAAAAAAGAAAAAGAAAAATTTCATATGCGTAAGACAAACCTGAATATGTGATCACCTACAAAGCAAGGGACATCTTGGAACAGATGACTAAAATTTAGGAACCAATTGTTCTACAGTTTAAATCTACAGTTTAAAGTCGACCCCGAACGATAGATTTTTCATGGCAATTTTAATTTATTCCCAGAGTTTTTGCCACATATCTGCTGAGAGTAAAATTTTTCATATTTCGTTTTTGTTGGAAATCTCTCACCTCGGTTTTGAACCGAAGTCTCACGTTTTATAAGCCAACATACTACACTGCGTCAACTATGGGTATGATTAAACGATGAAAAAAGCATTTTGAAATCAAGTCCCAAAGTCCCAAAAATGGCGAGGCATAATAGGACAGCTTGGTGTTAGCAAAGTGCTCACAGGAATTTTAGGCCCTATTTAGAGCAAACTTATCCTCTTAGAATCTTAGTTAATCAATCATTTTATTGGTGACTAACAGATATGCAGTAGGAGTTAGTCCGCTAAGATCGAACTTAAAATTAAGCTTTGTTAATACGTTAAATATGTATCAGTGCTTGCACTAAGGACTAAGGATCTAGTGGAAAAGTCGGTGATTCGTGACAAAATTTAAACAAGCTGCGTCAATTACTTTGCGTGGGACAGCTATGATATGAGACAAACGCCACTGTAAACAATTTCTGTAGACGTAGGGTATAGATTATCAAAAACCATTTAAATGTGTGTCTGTATATGTGTGGTTTTTTTCTAATAAAGACATTTTTTCCTCTCATCATGACCCTATCTGAGCATATTTCTTTTCATTTTCATTTTATGTTCCATTAGCAGTAGTAATAAGTGAAGTAATAAAAATGATGTATTTGATGATGTAAAATGAACTTCCATGCACATCATCCCAATCTACCTACTCTCTCTTATCTAATTCAGTAGCTGAAAAATAATTTAAAAATTTATCATTTTTTTTTTTGTAGAATTTTTGTAAATATTTGAATAAAAATAAAAAAATAAAAAAAATTAAAATATTTACTCGCATCATTTAGAAGTAAACTTGTGAAAGCACATGTAAATGCTGAAAGTGCTCTTGAAACAAATTGTTTTATTATAAACGATGATTATTAGGTCGATATATTAATAATAACAGGATAATAAATCCTGTTATAAGAAAACTTTCCTAACTTTCCTTATGGGAAACTCTTTCAAGTTCGATTGTTTTCTTTTATCACCACCACCACCTCTCTTTCTTATATTTCTCAATAATCTTGAATGACTCCCATCTCCGCAGGTTCCGAATGCAGAATAGTAGACCATAGCGATCTTAATGCACACAAGATTACATTTTGTTTACGCTCGCATAAGTGCAGCAGTGTCTCTTTCAGAAGCTTTATTGTTGAATGGGCCGTGGTCTAGTAGGTCAACTTATCGACCAAGCCTGTAAAGGTTGTGAGCACGATAAGAGGGGTTGAAAGACTGCAAAACTTCCGAAATTGCAAACATATCCTTACAGTTCTGCAAAGCATACCCGCAGGTCAATGCTCAAGCATAATTGTTCAGAAGCCTTGCAAAGGCGACCTCACTGAATGTAAAAATAGGACGAAAATTCAGTCAATTAATTAACACCATATTTGAATTACGAGGCCTAAAATTGACTCCAAGATATTTTCTCTGTCATCCCATTGCTAATTAAAGTAATTTTTGATGGAGTTACTGAAAGATATCTGCGTCTGCACCGAGAAGCAGTATGTGCAGCAACCTTTAATAGAAAATCTAAAATAAGCAAATGAAATATATCCAAGGCTTAATAGATTTGCAGATGTACTATCCAAACTATATGATGTTTTAGATGAAGGGACATAATGTATACTTGCCAGAACATAATCGCCAACTGGAGACATGTGAAGCTTCTAATGCGACAGCCTATAACAGACTCAGACTATTCGAGAGAAGTTGAAGCACACCGTGTATGTAAAGCAAGTACATGCATATGGTCAGCTGAGAAAATCGAGTGACCTTTATTGCGACAGCACAATACTGAGTTAAAAGAGAGAGAGAGATGCTGAATTAGACAAAAACTTCTTCGCATACTGGTCAAATCCATAGCCGCGAGTCGAGTAAGAAGTCAAATTTAACAGAGACAAATGCTGAATTAGACGAAAACTTCTCCGCATACTGGTTAAATCCATAGCCTCGAGTCGAGTTAGAAGTCAAATCTAAGAAATTACAGCTCAAAGACCCGACAATGGCATCACAAGCAACGTAATCCATTGTGAACCTTTCTGTGGCCGTGAATACATAACTTGAGGCATAAACAAAACAGCTCAAAGACTCGGCAACAGCATCTTAAGCGACATAATCGACTGGAAACCATAGAAAAACCGTGACGCGACAACTTGAGATCTAGACAAACTAAGAGTGTAGTGCTGCAGACAAATGGCAATGAATCGTTGCAGCACTTTGCCCAATGAAGTATGCATTCATAACACGAAGCCAAAGGCAAATAACATGCCAACGTAAACGTTGTATGTTAGAAACAACAAGGTTATCCTCTGTATTGTAGTCGCCGGGGATTAGTAGGTAGTGTGTTGGCTTATAAGATATGAGGCCGAGGTTCAAAATCCCAGTCCAGATATCTGGAACAAAACAAAGTAGAGGACAAACAAAGTGAAGTCGCTGTAGTCTAATAGGTAGTGTATTGCCTTACTAGATGTGACGCCGAGTTTTAACCCCTGTCCCAGACAAATCGAATAAAACAAAGTAGAGGACAAAGTGAAGTCGCTGTAGTCTAATAGGTAGTGTGTTGGCTTACCAGATGTAAGGCCGTGTTTTAACCCCTATCTCAGACATCACGAACAAACCGAAATATGAAAAAATATTTCTTTGGTGACTTCTTTTCAGCAGATTTGTGGCAAAGACTTTGGGAATGAAAAGGTTTCTCAAACATCTTCTTTACAAACGGGAACTTATTTCGAGCTCGATTACAATTTGTTGCTATCGAAGTAATTCACTACAACTTTCATGAGCTTCAAATTGAGAAATATCCGAAATTGGCATGATACACCCGACTTTGGCTTCATAAGGTTTTACGCCCTTTTGATCTCAAATTCATGCGGTGATAGATGGAAAGGAACAAATTGTGAGTCCCTTTTGAAGGGAAATCTATGTGATGGTAGAATAAAAAAAAGGGGATTAAATAAGTCTAAACAATGGTCACACACTATTTTTAAAAAATTTTTAATTTTAATGTTCAACACAAACACACCCAACAAAACTTATAAAATAAATCAAATTTATTTTCAACTTATCAAATCAAAATTTTGTTATGCTGAGGAAAATTGTTTTTTGTTCAAATTTTTTAATAATTTTATGTCAGCATATAATAATTGAATGCAAATTAAGTCTCTCTCAATGGAAATTTATCAGGAATTAAACAAAAACTCATTAAATTAATTTCGAAAAATTATTCTCCTCTATTATACATACAAATGTGTTGACATACATACAAACATACATATGTATGTATGTACGCACAGGCAGGTTTACATGCTTTATGCCTTTAATTTTGTTTTCACAAAAAAAAATAATTAATGACTGGCGATATTAAATTTAATTCGAATTTGTAACGAATTAATTATTCTATTTAACGGTTATTGTTATTGTTGTTGTTCTTTTCTTTTTTTTTAAAGGTTATTGGATTTTTGGTGCACAATTTTGTGATACATGGGTTGCCTTTGATGTGATGTGCTCAACGGCGTCCATATTAAATTTATGTGCAATATCCTTGGACCGTTATATACACATAAAGGATCCATTAAGGTAAGTGGGACATACAAATACATGCCATAGAAAATTTTACTATTCATCTGTGCTGCTTTATATATAAAAATACTAGAGTATATAATATACAGAATGCTGAGTGAGGGTGGGAGGGGTTGTGTGTCATTTTATTACTAAAAATACTTGCCTCATCAACATAGGCATTATCAACAACAACAACAAGAAACTCATATTGAACAGGTTAAATAGTGAAAGACGATGATAATTATGATGATAAGGGGGTGATTGGCTGGCTGCCTTAGTTTGCTTGCCCGTATAGTTTAACTGCCATTGATGATGACAATAATGACAATAATGATGGCGATGATGACTGCTCGGTTGCTTGATACAAAATCCTGGTCATTCACTGTTTCACTGTTTTATCCTTGCATGTGTTTGTTTATTGTTAGTATGTATTTCTGTTCGTCATCATATATGTACGTATGTACATAAATACGTTCCTTCAATTGTGTCATCTGCATACGAAAATAAAAATTTTTTTTAATAAAAATGATTACATGCCGCTGATCATAATGATGACGGGGATTATCATCATCAGTATGACACTAATGCTGATGATGTTGTTGTTAACGTTTAGCGTTGCTGTATCTGCTTCTGTTTCTGTTTCTGTTTCTGTTGCTGATTGTCAGCAATGGATGGATGGTTTAGAGTATGGTTTTGTTCTGTCTCCCATAAATCATTTTCTATAGCTTTTTTAAGCATCTAAAATCGTTTATAAAGCTGTTCAAATAGATACAATATGAGATTTTATACCAAATACATAGCCACACATGCACACACACATAAAGTATTATTATATACAATACATACATATGTACGTATATATTAAATATTTATTATAGATATTAACAAACTCACACTCACACACACTCTCTTTCTCTCTCTCTCTCTCTCTCTCTCTCCTCTCTCTCTCTCTCTCTTTGTATTTCAATCTCCTCTTAAATCTTTCTAAATAATACAAACCTATATCCATAATATGCACGTACATACACATCTATTTATAATACAATATGAATCTGTACAGTAGGGGATAAAAAATGGCAAAAAAAAAATTAAAATTCTAATTCAGCCTGTACAAGGCTTTATAAACTATGTAGAAAGAACGACTGTTTGAAATTCCGTTCTAACAGATGATTTCTACTCCACTTGGATTTTACAAAAAAATACAAAAATTTTGCAAAAGTAGATGAAACATTACTGGAGGACAAGAATTGGGGAGTTGTCCTTCACTTTTTGAACATTATTTCCTGCAAATGCTGCCCTTGGCTACGGAGTAGGCTTCCCATCCACAAACTCTGGTATCTTTCTAACGCCGTCTATAATATTGTTTTCCTATGTTGAAATTAAGGCTCATTTGTACAGAAGGCATGGAAGACTACACCTATCTTGAAGAAAGACTGTTTAGAGGGCTTGAAATAGTATAATCTTGGTGGCCAAAGGGATTCCTTTAAAACATGACACCTTTAAAACTCATATAACATGCTCCTACACACGTTCATAATATCCATGTAACATGAAAACTATGAGATCGTCTTGTTGTAACCCCTAATCAAAGAAGTCCAATTATTACATATTGATGGAGGAAAAATAGATCAACAGGCACATAAAACTTACAGTTACAATCTTCAGCTTTCTTGAAGAATTACGTTTGAATGGCTGTCGCCGTAGTCTAGCAGGTAGTGTGTTAACTTTCTGAGCAAGAGTCCATGGTACAAACACCAGTTCAGACATCTCCAACAAAACGAAACATGACTTCCCCCTCAGCAAATTTCCGGCAAAAACTCTGCGATTAAATAAAAATTATCATGAACATTTTCTCAAAAATCTCTCATTCGGAGTTCACATTTAAATTCTAGGTCGCTTCACTCATGTATAAATTTAGCATGCACAACGTAAGTGATGTAATAAGCTGGGTTGCAATCTTGTTTAATGGGTTGTAAGGACTACACAAGTAAGTAAATGGTTGGTAATTAAATGTGCAGCATAATGCTTATCTGCAAGACCAACAAGTAGTAGAAACAGTCCTGTGAAAACGGATTCTCTGTCACATTTTTTTTACTCCCAATCTATCTCAAGAACTAAGGGTAAAATATCTAAGTGCAGATATTCTTAAGGAGCGGATTGCCTTAAAGGTATGCCGCTGATGACAGAAGTCGCCGTTTTCTAGTAGGTAGGGAGTTGGCTTTTTAGATGGGAGTGTGTGGTTCAAACCCAACTTCTTCTCAGCAGATTTCTGGTAAAAACTCTGCGAGTAAATAAAAATTACCATGAAAAAGATTTTCAAAAATCTGTCTTTCGCAGCTGACATTAAACTGTAGGTTCCGCCATTTATGGATAAAATTAACACAATCACCATAAGTGGTGTGTCGTAATCCCGACTAAAGGGTTGTAATGGCCAATTATGTACGTATGTATGTAACATGGGTGGTGAGATAAGCTAAGTTGTGATAATGTCTGAAAGATTGTAAAGTCCGACGAAGTAAGTGAATGGATCGTAATTAAAAATCGTTCAGAAACATGTGCAGCCAAATGTTTGTTGGTGCCATTTGTGCCAAACGGCAAATAATCCTGGAAATAGTTCTAGGAAAACGGACTCGCAATATATCTCAAGAGTGTTGGAGTCCTCTATTTTGATTGCTCTTATATAATATAACTTTTTACATCAGAATTTCGTAAATTCGAAATATTTTGTTGACCTTGTTTTCGCCCACACTGTATTTCCTTAAGCCCCTAGAAATCTATTTTCTGTGGTTGTAGTAAAATAAACAAAAAATAAACCAAGAAATAAAATGAAATCCATTTGATGACATAAATATGGGATTTAATATTTAAACAGCAACTAAATATACTGACCCCATTATTGTTTCAAATACATAATCTGTTCACTCCCAAAGAAAACTTTTTTTTTCCCAATAAATCTGAAACAAAAGGCAAAAATATTGTCATGCCATACAACTTCTGTATTTTATTTTTTAACAAAACTCAACCAAATTTATTGATTTATTAATGCACAATAATATTTTTTCTTCTTCTTCTTCTTCTTCTTCTAGTATATTTTCCTGGATTTTATTGTTAAATCGTATTACTTTTTGTATTTATTTTAAGGATCTTAATTTGAATTTATTTTCGAAGACCACTTTGTTAATGCCAGCATTACCATCTGCCAGCAACAAAAATTTATTGCAATTCGATAAATACATACTCGTACATACATAACACATACTCAGTTGCGTTTGTATTGCAACATTTTCTCTCCCTTTTCGGTTTTGTTTTGTGATAAAAAGAAAGTTTTTCTTTCACTTTCTCTCTCTGACCAACTTTGCCTAGGGTTAAGTTAGGGTTTTTTCGTATGGATTTTTGCTGCTAACTTTGGAGATTTTTCTGGTAGAGTTCTTGTGGCTGTTATGGAAATTAACTAGAAGCCTCACAGATTGCTTAGTTGCTTTTAAAAAATAAAATAAGTTTTAAAGATTCTTTTAAGGGAAATATTAAGGCCCCTGCAACTTCAAGTACCATTTGATTATTGTTCTTATTTCCAAAGGCAACAAATGTTCTTGAAACTAAAAAAAAATAATTTTATTGACATGATTGACATCCTTTAAGACATAATCGAATTTATAAAATATTCCTTTAAAATAATATGCAAAGACACAACTTAAATATGAAGCATCACTAGAGTAAGCTTACATCAAAACCATGGAGCTCTGAAAGGCTTTAATTTCTACATTCGATTAATACCTCCTCCACTAGCGTTATTTTCTTAAACAGTTGATATGATTTTTTTTTTTCTAAACATACATACGTACATAATTGATCATTACAAACCCTTCAATCAGAATTACGATCTACCTTCTCACGTCACTTATGTTGCGTGTGTTAATTTTATCCATGAGTGTTGGGACCTACAGTTTAAAGTCGATTCCGAACGACTTTTTTCATTGCAATTTTATTTACTCTGAGAGCTTTTGCCAGAAATTCGCTGAGAGGAAGTCAGAAATTGCCCTCGAATTTGAACCGAGGCCTGACGCCTACTAAATCGACAGACTACGTACTAGAATTCATACACTTCACACTCAGACTTTACATGTATAAAACAAGATCTCATTTATATGTCAAGCTTTTTACTACAACTGAGCAGTTATTAGATTAGCTGACGGATCATCCCTCAACCTACTTAGACCAGTGATGCCACAAATCAATATCCAACCTGGGCTCAAACAGTATCTTTTGGTCTTCAAAATAAAACTCTCGACTGCAGCAAATTTTTGTTTGCGAGAATTCAATCAAAGACAACACAGAATGTCAACAACCTCCTTCTCTTCATGGCAAAAATGGGACACTGGCACATGAGGAGAAAGACAGTCTTGTCTGTCTGTTCAGATACATAGTACTTGCAAAAGTATTTGAGGCAATGTCATGCCCTATTAATATGCGTCCTAAAAGAGAAGAGGTCTGCGAGTACCGCAAGGGTGTGATGGATGATGGCCATTCGATGAAAGAAATTAGGGAAAATAGTCCTCTTGTACATATTCGACCAGCAAAGTCTAGCAATATTGAGCGTAACCTCAATTAAATCAAATTAAACCAGCACACAATTTAACCTACGTCCTGAAGCAACTCGGTGATTATGATACTCCCTCCGTATCAGCCATACTCAGTTTATCAGCAATGCAATTCTCAGCGATATCCTTATGCCGTGTAACCCATAGAAGATAAAAACATTAAATGATCTGAAATTTACATGCGACGTACATAATTGATCATTACATCCCTTTAGTTAGGATTACGGCTTAGTTTCTTTTACCACCTATGTTGTGTGCGTTAATTTTATACATGAGTAGCAAGGCCTACAGTTTAAATTCGATTCTGAACGACAGATTTCTGAGATTTTGGCAATTTTCTTTTTCTGAGAGTTTTTGCTAGAAATCTAGGGAGAAGAAGTCGTCGAAAAAATATTTTCTTCATTGTGTCGTTTTGTTGGAGATGTCTATCCCGGGGTTTAAACGGTGGCCTCTCTTCTAATAAGTCAGCACACCTACATACTAAACTAAGGGGCCATTACTACAATTTACCGTTAACGAAAGGGAGGATTTTAACAGACAGATAAATTGTTTTTCATTATTATAAGTGGACCATAAGTTAGAAATGAGCTTTAAGCTAAAGGGAGAATCATCCTGCCGGTTACTTTTAAAGTTCACTTTATATTTGAACTTGCCACATAATAATATTATTTTCAATATGGCAACTTTAAATATAAACCACAAAGGTCCTTCCTTGCCATTGCATTTAACAAAAAAAAAACTTCTTTAAACTTGTTGTTGAAAAAGTAAACTTTATTTTGTTATGAGATTGTAATAACTTAAGGTAACTTTAAAGTTCACTTTAGCTTAAATTAACTTTAACTCAGCCCAACTTTAACGACAAGTTATAAATGGCCCTAAGGCAATTTAAACATATGGAAGCGAATTTTTAATTGCATTTTTAAAATAAATTTAATTTTTCAGCATTTATTTTATTTGTGTACTTACCGTATATTTATTTCTTTTTATTATATTGTATTTATATTATTATTATTATTATTTATTGTTATTGTACTCATTTCTGCTATTTTTGCTTTAATTTTGTTGTAAAATAAAAGAAATTTTATTAAAAATATTATAATAATGATACTTACTTACCACTTACTTAATTTATTAATTAATAAATTAATTAATTAATAATTATAATTTGAAATTATATTTTGTTTGATTTTATTTTATTTTTAGTTATTAAGTTCAATGTTATTTGTTCAAAATTGTAATTATATTTGAACAAATAAAATTTTAAAATTATTCCATACAACAAACAATACCTATGATTTTTCATTTCTTGATTGCTCCTGCCTCTGTCAACGAATGAAGTTGATTTTGTTTCTTTTTGCTGCTGCAGTTTCTTCTTACAAAATTCGTAGAAATAACAGACTTTGCCTTGGACTAACTTAGGGTTTTTTCGTGTGTGGCTCGTTGCTGCCACCTTTAGAGGCTGTTATGGTAGATTTCTAGCAGCTGTTATGGAGTTTAAGTAAAGCCCCACAGAATTCTTAGTTGCTTTTAAAATATAAGTTTTAAAGATCCTTTTAAGGGAAAGGCTCCTGCAACAATTGTTCTTATTTTTAAACGCAAAAAATATTCCTGAAACTAAAAATAAAACATTTTATTGACATCCTTTAAAAGATAATCGAATTTTATTTAAAAAATAATAATTTATCGGAAAGTAGACAAAGAAAATAAAATAAGTACCAGTACAGTACAAGTACAAGTACAGTAAGGAACCAACCAAGTTGTGATTAAAATCAATGTTGAAAATACTTTAAGAAATACCAGGCGAACAGAATTGTTCACAAGTCGACATTATTTTGAAAAATTACAATACAAAACATGGCCACTCTAGAAACCTCTCTTAAGGCGGATCTAAATTTCCAATGAGAAAACAACAAACAAACAAAAAATTGATTAACTGTACAGGGATCAACACGCGAAGGGTTGCCAATTAGTACATTTTATATAAATCACAAGTAAAACTGATAATGATTTGTTGTCCTTCTATGCTAAGCAGTATGACCTGATTCTTAACGAAATGCTACTTTGAAGACGTTTTAAGACTCGTATGTTATTGTGGACAGTTTTATTTTTCAGTAAGGTCCATATTTAAAAGACCATTGGCCTTTGGATGTAAGAATACGGAGAATGATTTTGAAAGAATACAGTTTGGAATTTTTTTCTAGAAAGAAGAAATCTTTAGGTACTGGGCCAGATATCCATCTAAAACCTAATTAATCTACACCGACGACTCCGAGAATTGGATCACAATGAACAATGCGTATTGTATAGAGAATTTGGTTAATAGGAACTAAAATAGACTTGCAGACTTATTTCATTATACGCCAGATGATAGGCATAGCAATGATATGGTTGCCCAGTAGCGGAATAGCCCCTGACATATTCGGACAGACTTCCATAAAGAATTCTATCGAACGACATTTGGATCTGTTACCGAATATTTTTATTCTCGCAAAATATCAAATTTTACAAAATTCGTTAAAATACTAGGCAAACATAATCTATCAGAAAGTAGTTAAAAGGAGTAAATAAAATAAGTACGTGGGGATTACGTCAATGACGTCATTAAAGTCAATATTAACAATTCTTAAGTAAATACCAGGCGAACAGAATTCTTCACAAGTCGACATTATTTTGTAAAATTGTAATACAAAACATGGTAACTCTAGAGAACTCTCTTAAGGCGGATCTTTATTTCCAATAAGAAAATAACAAAAAATTGATTAACTGTACAGTGTTTGGCATTCTTAGAGTTGCCAATTAGTATATTTACAATTTATTTGTGTATTAAAAAATCTCAGCATATAGGAAAGAATATTTTACATAAATTACATGATAAAATTATTGCGTTTCAATGCTAATCAATATGTTCAAGTTCTTAACAAACACTGGCCAAAAATGGCTAGGTGTACGTACACTTAATTGTGCAAAAATTACGATAGGAGATCTTATTTAATGATCCCATTGCCAATCACTCAAGTGATCACGCAAATTGTAAATGTACTAATTGGCAACTCTACGAATGCCAAATGCTGTACAGTTATTTATTTTTTATGTTTTCGTTGGAAATAAAGAGAGACCTTAATAAAGATTTCTAGAGTTGCCATGTTTTGTATTACAATTTTACAAAATAATGTCGACTTGTGAAGAATTCTGTTCGCCTAATACTTTTAAAAATTTGAAACTTTTTTTGTACACAAGTTTGGATACGTACGTTTGTTTGTTTATTTTTATTACTCCTTTAACTACTTTCTGATTTCTGATTTGATGATTCTGATTTTGTAAAATTGTTATATTTTGCGAGTAAAAAAATCAAACTTCATTGTACTGGGAATCCTATTCTACTTGACATTCCTTATGAAACTGTCTGAATTTAAAAAATGGGATTTTGCTTGGTTTTTATGGGAGTTTGGGTGGTTTAGAATATAAACTCTTCTTCTAAATGCTGTCTCTATACATAGCCTTTTAATATAATGGACTTTGATTAGAGCAGCAACAAGATTGGTGCCAGTATGTTCCCAAAGATATCAGGATTCACTGCTGTTTTCTTTTTTATTTATTTTTTTCCTTTGGGTCGGGGCTGTTTTTTAGGTAGAAGAAATTTTTTTATTTAAAATTTTTAATATCAAGTTTTAGGTAAACTACCAGGCGCTCATAATATTCAATAGGGGTTGAGTTTCTTCTATTTTTGAAAAAATTTCAATTCCATTTTCCATAATTCTTAAATGGAATTAGGGGCGTATCCTCAATAATTTTAATAGGGTTGCCAAATTTAAAAACCGGAATTTAGGAATTTCGATTGAATAATTTTACAACAAACATATTGAATATGCTTATGGATCCAATTTTGATTTGCTGATAAAAAAAAAGAGCTTAGCAATCTAACCAAAAAAATTCATGTCAGTAAACATGTGATCTGGTTAGCTAGAATACCAGATTTTGACAATAAATTTCTTGAAAATTCATAGACATTGGCTACTGATTTTTGTGATTTTTTCAATGGCTGAATCAATCAAACAGTTTAACTTTTTTCTTGAGTCTTTTTAAAGACACTTTACCGATTTATATATTTACGTATCCTTATATTCTAATGAACATAATAAAGACTTGTAATACTCTACAGTTAGTCATTTAATGCAAGCTATTAAATAATCGTTTGTATTTGTTCTATCGATCCAGAAAAACATTTTAAAAATTCTATCTTTACTGCATCGATTACCTCAGCCCGAAAAACCACAATTCCGAATCCCACATTTTTTGAAAATATGTGCCTCTTGGCCACTCCGATTCTCTAAATTCCAAGATATGTAGTTGTATAGCGGTATTTAATATAAAAAAAAATACTCTACACTCAGTAGAAACGCTTTAAGAATGCTTTGAATGTCATGATGAATAAACATAGGAGTTAATACAACAAAAGGCATCAGGCATCAAATCACATTTGTTGTAAAGGCTATTGACATTGATAATGTGGACAACAGCTGTAGAGAAATATGTGCGTCAGCCACTATATGATGACTATTAAGGGGGGGTTTGCTGTATATTGTGTGAAGGAATCTACAAGAACAAGAGGCCATGTGTTGCAATGTGAGACTTTAAAATTTTTCTGTCTGCAGTCCGTCTTTATGTCTCACATGCAATCGTATAGACCCCCCTTGAATACTTTAGCAAACAATATCAGCAATAGCTGATCGCCTAGGTATTGCATTCTGCGTTCTCACAGAGACAAATATTCACAAAACAGTTGATCTGCAATCCCATCTCTAACAGGAATCATAATTTAGGAATTCTACGTAGTACCCTGTAATAATTCTGAGTTAAGGTAGCATATCTATGGCAAAAACTCTGCGGGTAAATAGAATTGCCCTGAAGTCTCGCAAAAATCTGTCGTTCGGAGTCAACCTTGAACTGCAGATTCTGCCGCTCATGGATACAATTAACACAGACTACTTAAGTGGTGTGGTCAAACAGTATCTTTCGAACTTCAAAAAAAAATCGCTATTGCAGCAAATCTTTGTTTTCGAGAATTCAATCAAAGATAGCAGAAAATTAGAAATCAACAACCTCCTCCTCTTCATAGCAAAAATGGGGCACTGACACATGAGGAGAAAGACAGTCTTGTCTGTCTGTTCAAATGCATAGTTCCTGCAAAAGTATTTGAGGTACTGTCGTGCATTATCAATATGCCCCCTGAAAGAAATGAGGTCTGCTAGTATCGCAATGGTGTGATGGATGATGGCCATGGGATTTAAGAAATTTAAGCAAATAGTCCTCTTGTACATATCCAAGCAGCAAAGTCTAGCAATACTGTACGTAACCTCTTGCTGCCAACCAAATTCAAACGACTTGTAAAACAGCCAAAGAACACCCAATTTAATCTAGGTTGTACAACAAGTTGGAGCATGTAATACTCCGTTCCAGCCATAGTCAGTTTATTGGCATTGCAGTTTCCTTATGCCATGAGACCCATAGAAAAGTAAGTTTTCAATGCTCTGAAGATGAGAAAGCCGCCGGAAAATTTTTTTTAAAATTTCAGTTTGTTGGAGATGTCTGACCTTGGGTTTGAACCATGGCCTAACATCCAATAAGCCAACACACTACCTACTCGATTACGGCAACTATGTTTGAAATTTCTCTAAGAAATTCCCAGACTTCATGGACGTGAGATTCAATATTTTGGGGTCTTGCTAATTGCTTCTTTTTTCCTTTTGAGTCTCCACGTTTCTGGAATAAAGACTTGAAGTGCTCGCAGCAATATCGTTTCATACAGAGGAACATAACTATGCCGACCACGATCAAAAAAAAAAGCTCCACTTGCGTTTCATTATGTCTCGGACAACCAGCAAAGACATGCTAATTCAGGGAGGCAATTGTTAGAAAGGCTTCTAAACTTTACAGCTATTGAGTGCCTCAAGTTTTAATCGAGAGAAACTCCATTAAAAATTTGTATTGAATGTCTTGTAGGGAATGTTTTTTTTTAAATTCATATTTTATAGCCACTGGCTGACATATTCTCCTGTCAGTAGGTATTAATTTTAATATCTTTTGCCCCTTTTATGTAATATCAAATGAAAGTTAGGAACTATTATTATGATTTTATTACAACATTCCATAGCCCCCTAATAAATGTTATAAAACGAAGAGAATTTTCTGTCCCTTTAAACAACCACAACCATTAAAATGGCATTTAAAGCCAGCTGTGGTTCTGTTTAATCTCAAGCAATAATTATTTGCAGGGCTTTTATGCTGCCTGACGATGTCCGCACATAAATATTCATACACTACACGTACACAGACATACATAGGCATGAGTATGTGTGTGTAGAAGGTGCCATGTGCCATAAATCGTTTATTTATGTTGACTGGGCTTTTATCCATGATTTAAATTTAAATTATATTACGTTCTTAACACACACATACACACACATGCAGACATATATTGAGAACACAATACAACAAGCTATTCTTCTAGATAAGCTCTCTTAATGGCTTGCTTTTGGAGCAGAGAATGACCAACGAACGTTTCTTTAAGAATTTCTTTCAACATTTTTTTGTTCTTCAATTTTATTCAGGAAAGAAAAGAAAAAAAAAGAAAAGAAAGGAGATTAGAAGGGGTAACTTAAATAAAGGAAAAGTTAAATAAATGCTACAATACAATACATGTGTGCTATTCATTCGTTCAGTCATTCATTCATTCATTCATTCATTGTAAGTCTCTCCTGCCATTGTCTGTCTGTCTGTCATAAATTATGAAAAGGTATAATAAATCCTTTTTGATGTCCTTTTCTCTTTTCAATGTCTTTTATTTGCTTTGTGTTGGTAAAAACACATGCGACAAACAAATTGCCGCTAATACTTGGTAATACAGACACACACACACACACAGTCACATATACACAAATACAGTAAACGAAGAAAGGAATATTTTACCGGAGACACTCGTAAATATTTTATTTACACAAGATTTTCTCACTTAGTGGCCAGTTTTGAAAGAAATATGTGAAGGGTTGTATGATGAATAAGTAAAGGGTGACACTTTTAAGGGATTATTATTGAATTATTTTAGAATTTTTAAGCAAAATTTTTTGATTCTTTAAAAAAGCAAAAGATTACAAGAGATATTTGATATAAAATAAAAAAAAACCAAGCTGAGGCTACCTTATCCATATGAAAACGGCGTAGCTTTCTTGGCAGCAAAGTCTTCTTTCTGCCGTCCTTTTTTTAAATTTTTGGTCCTGCTGAACCCATATTTTTCCAAAGAACTTTAAAGTTACTAAATACGTCCTTATTAAACAACCTAAAACTTCTATAAGATAACCTTAAACAGTTTTACGCGGCAGAAGTTACCTTGCTTGCAGGCATTACCCCTATTCGCTGTAACAAAACCTAGAAGATATCTACGTTCACTGTCCTTACCACACATGCAATTTAACCCTACGATCCTTGAGAACCGAAAGAAGCAATGTCTGATCAATAAGATATCGTATTCTGCGTTCATATAGCGTCAAGATTTTGTGTAAGAATTCCAGAGTAGAGCCATCATTGTCAAATCACAGCTTATAATAGAAAACAAAACCCGGGAATTCCTTCCCCAATACCTGGTATTAATCCCAAGATAAGGTCTCAGATTCTCTTTAGTAAGTTCAAAAGGAGAATGGTCAACTGTCAAGTATCTACTGCACGTAAAAGTATTAAAACCCCGTAATTATCTAATAAAACATGACTTTTTCTTGAATTATCTTCATCATGAATAACTCTCAATTAATTCCGAAGGTCTAGTAAGAGCACAATATTGTTCGAATAGGAGCTGTTGCTCAATAAATGCAGTTTATTTATTTATTTATTAAAATGTCATGTGGTAAGAGAGCATCAGTGCTCTACCCATACACGCATCTGCAGGTTTTTAGAAATCCTAAGGCATATTCACTATCTATCAAGAGAAATGAGGACTTTCTGTGTGTGTACAGTACTGATGGCAAGGGTTGTGAACTGACCACTGACTTTCGCTCGAGGGTAGGAAAATATTCATTTTATCTGCCTCTAAAGGGACGCACATTGTAAGAGAGTTACAATGACGATTTTAAAAACAATACAGGCTTTATATGCCTCATAAACTTCCGAAAAGCTGTTAGTATGTCAAAAAGGTGAAAAATCTTTTAATTTTATGACAGCGGCATAGAGTAAAACTATGACTATCAAACTAAAACTATTTTTCCATAATTCATAAGATACGTAAAATATTCAGATTAGGAAGTTGTCTATCTTGCTCGCTGCATATCGAGTGCTTCATACATAAATACATACGTAATTGGCCCCTCAGTTAAGATTACAGCCTATCTTCGTACAATACTTATGTTGTGTGATCTCCGTGATCTCCGAAAACAAAATTTTCGAGAAACTTTTCATGGCAATTTTATTTCAATCTCAGATTTTTGCCAAAAATCTGCTGAGAGGAAGTAGCCGTTGGAATATTTTTTCATATTTCACCTTGCTAGAGTTGTCTGATATCTGGGAATTGAACGGTTGCCCGATAGCTAATAAGCCAACACACTACCTACTAGACTACAGCAACTTCTAAAATCTGGTTATCATTAATCGTTTGCATGAAATCTCTTCCCTAATCGCAATGCCAGTTTTCCTTTCGACTGGTTCACGATACCCAATATAATGAGAAATTTCTGCTGAAGGCATATTTACCCCTTTCTGGCACAATCCTTTGCCATCGTATAACTGTCATTGGGTCATTATCAATCGAACATGGAACAGCATTTATGTATGTAGTACAGATATTTGCATCTTTTCAAACGTTTTGAAAAGATATTTTCGCCGTTAGCCTAATTGCTGTCGCTTTGAAATTCTTGCAAAACAGAAAAGCAAACAATTTATCGCCGCGTTTACAATAAAATTTTGTCTAAAGCTTAAGGAGTCCAATGCTTTTTAAAGGAGTATTTATAAAGATTACGGCCGATAACTATACTTTTTATGTAGTCAAGGAATTCACCTATCTTGGCTCCGACATTACCACCAAAAATGATGTCAGTCTGGAGATCAAGCGCAGGATCACTCTTGCCAACAGGTACTATATTCTCAGTAGGCAATTGAGTAACAGGGACCTCTCTCGTGCGACGAAAACAATACTCTACAAGACGCTCATCCTACCCGTGCTTCTTTTGTGGCGCAGGAGGCATGGACCTTATTAAGCAGCGATGCAGCAGCCTTGAGAGTATTCGAGAGAAAAGTCCTACGTAAGATCTGCGGTCCAGTGCGAGTTGGCGAAGATTTTCGCATCCAATACAACAGTGAGCTGTATGAGTTCCTCAACGACATGGACGTTGTGCAGCGTATTAACATCCAGCGGCTGCGCTGGATCGGCCATGTCGTTCGAATGGAGGAGGAAGCTCCGGCGAGACGGGTATTTGATGCGGGGATCTGCGGAAGTCGTTGAAGAGGACGACCTTGTATCCGTTGGAAGGACCAAATCGAGGAACCCCTGTCATCGATTGGTGTGACCAACTGGTGTAGGCGCGTAAGAAGCAGAGGCGCCTGGAAGGATGTGTTGCGGCAGGCCGAAATCCGTTAATCGGGTTGTTATGGCCAATTAAGTAAGTAAGTATTTATAAAAGAAAAATATCCGAGAAACTGAAATCAGCTGTCTTTGGAAAGACGCGCAGCCGTAAAGACAATGTAGTACAGCCTTTACCCTTATTTTGTTCAACGGGTGCAATCAATGCTTAGGAACTTCATAAACGTCTTCAATCATCCCACAATTCTATGCCACACCATGTTTACTAACTCTCAGAAATTTCTTCTTTTACTGTACTTAGTCCACAAGTCACTTGAAGTTTTTAATGGTAGACTGAAATGTTTTTTTTCTCTTCGTTTCTTTTTTCAAGCAGCAGATAATATAACATCTGTTGTTCTAATCTGATATAGAGTTCAGCTCGTACAACTGAGCATACATTTCCACAGCAACTTCTACACTGGAAAGGGGATATCAATGTAGGCATGTCGTTGTCGAAGTAGGACATCGGCAGAGAGAAGCGTTTTATACCTTGGGCGTCTATTGTGGGACTCAATATAATTTTTTTTTGAATTCTAATACTATACTCCCCCCAACTGTATTTCCCTATTAAAATCATCTGAGAAAAATTGTTATTGATTAAGGCAGAAGATGAAGAAGGAAACATAAAACCTCAATAAAAAGCTTTCCTTTTGGTGAAATGAACAAATAATAGTTTTCTTATAAATGCACGAAATCAAATCAATTTTATAGGTTTTAAGCATTAAATTGCTTTGAAAATTACACACACACACTCTTACAATCACTCTTAAAAGAGTCTCTCAAAATACGACAATGGAATAAAATTGAATCCAAGGCAGAGAGACAAAGAAGAGAAGGGAGAAAGGACTACAATAAGGAAATTTTACTAATTTACACCTGAATAAACAGTATTTTTACAAAAGCCATCATAAGCTTTTAATGTGTGTAACAGTCTCTGTGTGTATGTAGCATGAATTTTATTTCCATTTTTTTTTCTTTCTTTCTTTCAGTCTCTTTCTATTTTGTTCTCTCTTTCTCCAGCTAAGGACAATGTATACAGAATGTCAGATGTTAATAGCACTGGGATAAAATACAAATACAGTCACCATTCTATATATATATAGGAAACATGTATGTATGTAGTCTGCTACATACATACATATGAACCATGTCACTCATATACGTATTTATTTATAAATTTCTGTCTATATAAACATTTTATTACCGTTAAGGATTCAATCAATAAATTTTATTGGGAGCACTCTCTCTATCTCTCTCTCTCTCTCTATCTCCTACACCTTCCTTGCTTTGTTTTCTTTGGTATATTTTTAGGGTTTAGGGTCGGTCTATGAGTGTAAATTTATTTATGTTGTTACAACAACAACAATAACAACAAGAATACAAAAAAAATCATTCAATAAATATTTATAAATAATGAAAGGCTTTCAATTTTGATTATATTTTTATACTTTTGCAAACCTCCTCCTCCTTGAGTCGATAGAAATAGATGGAGAGAGAGAGAGAAAGAGAGTTTTGCCCTCTACTTGTAGAAAAAATTGTTGTTCAAACTTAATTTGCACGATTTTTAAATTGACTTCAATTTAAGCAAAATTTAAAAACCAAGTTCCATTTTTACTTGCTATTCCTGGTGAGGTATCCTATCACTTGAACTTTGTTGAACTATTAATCATTACATACGTAATTGGCCATTATAACCCTTCAGTCAGGATTACGGTCTAGCTTCTCACACCACACACACTTATGTTATGTGTGTTAATTTCATACATGAGTGGCAGGATCTACAATTTAAAGTCGACTCAGAACGACAGATTTTTTGAGAAACTTTACATGGCAATTTTATTCTACTCTCAGAGTTTTTGCCAGAAATCTGCTGCGAGGAAGCCACCAAAGAAATGTTGTTTTCATATTTCGTTTTTGATGCCTGATCGGGGATTTGATTCCTGGCCATTCGTCGAATAAGCCAATACACTACCTACTAGACTACGGCGACTATTAACCATTACTTGGGATTAATAGTATCAATATTTTATCCTATTATGCTATAAACACAATAAACGCAATGCAGCAAGCGCAACAATTTTACAATTGCTGCCTTAGGTAAGCTGCATGCGTATTAATTATAATAAAGACCGCTGTAGCAGGACAAAAAACTTTAGCAATTCATTTATTATTTACTAATAGTGACACTAAAACGTACAATGCGTTTCTAAAACCTCTATCTCAAGCATGTTATTTTATGGACAGCAAAAATCCCCTCTCAATGTGAGCACTAATTCTCTCGTTGCTGCATATAAAAATTAGCCTAAAAGCAAAGCAACGGAATCTTTGCTTGTTGTCGCGCTGCCTTTAAATTAATCGCTTCCGCATATATTTTTAAGTGCGTTTATTGTGTTGCGTTTATTGTGTTTATGGCATAGATTCCAAAGATTCTGAATATCATTACTGATGCGTTTGCTGTGTTGAGTTTATTGTGTTTATGGTATAAATTCCAAAGCGCCATTTTTGACGCTGTGAATCACAAAAATAAAATAAATCATTGAGGCTCAATAAGACGACTATTTGACAACTTCCCCCTTTCAGAGAAAATGAAACGCCGCCACGGAGGCGTTAAATCGCCTGACAATGAAGCTAATGCATCACTGCTAAAAATATTGAATGTTTCGAAGCCAAAAAAAATAGTGAAGACACTTCACTTTATCTCCGTCTAATCAATTCATAAGAATACATCATGTCAGGCAAATCCATCTTGGAAGAGATTAGTACTACTCTCCACTGCAATTAATTTAACAACTCAAAATCGAAAATCCAAAAATATGTTGCTTCATGCCAATGCTTGTTTAATGGAACTGAAATAAATCAAGCAGATTCTGCTTCTGCTACTGTCCGATATAAACTATGGCAAGAAGAACTGTACACAGGGCATTAATGCTTACACACGGCCCATGTAAGAAAGGGTCAGGAGGAATACTACTACTACAAGTAATAAAATATGGTAGTTCCGTACCAGTATCGTTATGAAGGAGGCTGTTATAGTATTAGTTCTAAAGGAAGCTATAGAAGTTTCCAGCTCAAATACTCCTTTCTTAGACTGAAAACAATTCAAATCTGCTTTGAATGGTCCTCCAAATTGATACTTTGTTTTGTATAAATGTCCCGAAGTTATCTGAATTTAAGGCTGCGGCTATTTCTGGCATAGTGAAAAGAGAGAGAATAATTTGTCATGTTGCCTGGTATTTACAGAATTCAAAATAAGCTTTCGATGCCCCCTTGATCGCATCAAAGTAAAATTCGATGAAACATACACGAAAGTTATTTATTGCAGCAGATAGTATTAGAAGTCGCCGTATTCTATTAAAGAAGATCATGCATGAGGTAAAGTGAAGCTTCGTAGGCGGTGCTAAAGTTAGGATTGATGGCAAATATATGGTCATTGCCTGGTGGGATTAAAAGGGGAATGAGTTTCTTCAGCCTGGTCAAATAATTTATTTTTGCCATAGTCTAGTAGGTAGGGTGTTGGCTTACTAGACGTGAGGCCACGGTTCAATCCACAGGTCAAACATGTCCAACATAACGAACTATGAAAAATATTTTTTCGGCGCCTGCCTCTCAGTAGATTTCTGTAAAAAAGCTCTGAGAGTAAATAAAAAATTCCCATGAAAAAGTTTCTCAAAAAAAAATGTTCACTAGGAATCGACTTTAGGCCTCGCCATTCATGTATAAAATTATCACACACAACATAAGTGGTATAAGCAACTAGATCGTAATCCTGACAGAACGGTTTTAATGACAAAGATGTATATATTTACAGTGAACGTCAAAAGAAACTGTACACCAAGGATAAAATTCTAACAACTTTTACCACTTAAGGAGAGTGCACGAAAAAATTCGAGATTATTTGGAAATTTTTTATTTAATTTTTCTTTTTTGAAACAATTTTAAAATAAAAATAACGGTAATTTATTAATATACATATTTTGTTTAATGTACAGTTTCTTTTGACGCTCAGTGTAAGGTAGTAAAGATGATATAAAAGGAAGTTAATTCTACAAAAAGTCAATTAATTTAATTAAGTACGTATAAATGAAATAAACTACTCGGCTAATTATAATTAAAAATGGATTAAGAAATGGAAACAAGAAAAAGAAAAATTCTTAATAATCCATGTGTTTGACCTCAATTCCTAAATGTTTTTCTCTCTCTCACTATACGGCAGCACCGACACTTCTTTTACGTGTCAATCAATAATTCTACAACGTCTTTCCATATTCAAATTGATTCGCAGAAAGAGTTAAGAAAAGAAACGAGGGAAATGAAATTAGATCCGTTATTTATCCTTAACACGAATACAATCAAATCCATGTCGAATCAAAATAAAATGGAGGGGGAAAGAAATGCATGTGAAGAGGATAAAGCAAATGAAATGAAAAACATTTTTAAAGTAAAAAGCATGTCAAAACTAATAGATACGCTAGTAAATGAATGTCAAACTTGTCATAATAAAAACGCAAACAGACTTTAAGACTTGATGTATTATTAATAATGTTGGAAGAGTAAAAAACAAAAAGGGAAAAGAAAATAATAACGGAACATTCTGTTAGTCATGTTAAATAATTTCATTTAAAAGGAATTGATTTGATGACCTATCACATGCAAAAAATGTCTTGCAAACAAAAAAAATTGAAAAAAAATATTTTCAAAATTTATTTCAAATTTCAATTTCTATTTCCTTTGATAGATTTTTTTTTTTTTTTTTTTTTTTTTTTTTTTTTTTTTTGCTTTAAACAAGTGTCAGGTGGTGAATAGCATAATTTATGGAAACGGTTTCCATTTCACTTGAGAATATTAGAAGAACTTTAATCCCCTCTGAAATAGGTGATTAAGTTTTGCGTCACACTATATTCCTTGTTTAAAAGCCTATTTGTGCACTTTAATTTATTATGGGAAATAATTTTCGTCTTTTCATTCGCTTTTCCGAGAATTTCAATTCTCATCCTTCTGTCTTCGCGTAGAAATAACTGTTTTTGGTTGTAAATTATTACAAAATTGTGTTTAACAAATTGCTTTTCATTTAAAATTTCCATGAAATTAATGTCACAACAATTTGTTCAGGGAAATGTCATTAGCTGGTAGCCGATTTAAAGTTTTAAATATTCATTCAAGTCTCATTAAAATTCTAATGAATTCGCCTGCTCACTTTGATTGTACCCTACATCAGCAATACATGAAAATAAGCATTTAGTTTACAGCTTGGCATGCTTAGGTCTCTATATCAGATAGCAAAACGTCTGACTTATTTTTAAATAATTCCCCGCATTGAATCAATGCAGTGTTTAAGGATCTTTAAATCAAGAAAAACGAGAAGTTTTTCAATATTTAAAGAGACTCCACACCTCGCAGAAACTTTTCTTAAGAATTAAATCAACAATCTTATGGATTTTTTCAAAAAATAATGCCTATTTAGGTTGGATTACTAGAAGCGAGTCTATGGTTCAAACCTCACCTTACACATCTGAAACAGAACGAATATGGGAAAAATATTCCTTTCGGCGATTTTCTCCCGGTAATTAGTTTTCTGGCAAAAAATCTGAGATCAAAATAAAATTGCCATGAAAGGTTTCTCAAAAATCTGTTGTTCATAGTCTTGGTCTCTTGGTAAAATTAACACACACACACATTACATGGATGGTGTGAAAAACTAGGTTATAGTCCTGACTAAAGGGTTGTAATATTGACTAATTGCCAAAAGGTGAATATCATTTACTAAAGAAATTTCATTTCCTTCATTTTGGCTTTTATTTAGCCTCGTATTGTTTAGCTTGGCTTGTAAGAACCAGAGATAATACTAGATATACCTCTTAAAACCAAACATATGTACATATCTTGTGAGCTTTCTAAAGAAAGGTTAGCCAATTCATCAGCTTTACCAACAGAGTAAAACTCAGGGTACAGTGTAACGTCTTGATAGGTTCAAAAATATCTCGAATCTGTATTCTAAACCTCCTGTATTCTAAACAGTCCGTAACATACATACACAATTGGTCCTTCAGTCAGGATTATAATCCTAGTTTCTCACACCACTTATGTTGTGTGCATTAATTTTATACATGAGTGGCGCTGCTTACAGTTTAAAGTCGATTCCGATTAACAGATTTTTTGGAAAACTTTTCATGGCAACTTTATTTTACTCTCAGAGTTTTTTGCTAGAAATCTGCTGAGAGGAAGTCGCCAAAGAAATATTTATCATACATTCGTTTTGATCTTTGACCAGGGGTTTGAACAGTGTGGCCTTACGTCTGATAAGCCATCACACTACCTACAAGACTACGGCGACTTTTTACTCTAAACAATAATCACGGAGTTCCTGCAACGAAAATTTTAGAGTAACATGCGTTGCCATGGTTGCCATATCTTATGTTATAAATACGCAGGTAAATTCCTGATTCTTCTTTAGAGTTGGAAGTTGGAATGTCTTGCACCAAACCTAAATCCCAGAGAGACTTATAAGTACAATAACCCTTGTGCATAGCGATATGCAACACCCTTTTACAGTCTTCTTTCAAAAATTTAACTATTCAAGATACTTTGTCATCCCTTTGCCTTGTTTTACAGAATAACAATCGCACACTTCTCCCATGTTTGCATACCTTATCCTGGCCTAGAAAACTTACTACCTACCCTTGAAGATAATATTCTCCCGAGACTTTCAAAAATATTCCCCAATTGTTCCAGACTTCAAACAAAAAATCTAAAGATAGTACGCCATCAAATAGTCGTCATGGTTCATTAAAAAGCTTGATTTCTCATTTTCTTATGACCTTCTGCTGCCATTTGTCGCTGACAAATTTTATTTATTTGCCTGTCAAACTTTTCGCAACACACGTCAAAAAGAGAATGAAAAACCAAAAAACCATAGCCGTGTCTAAAAAAAAAAACAAAAATTGAATAAATTTAAAAATCAGTTGTTCTTATTGTTGTTGTCGTTTGTTTATGTAAGTAAGTGACAGACCCAAATGATGATGACCGAGTGAAAGAAAAAAAGGTGAATAAATAATCTTTGCCTTTACACGGATTGCCTTCTTTTTTTCTTCTTCTTCTTTTTTTTTTTTTTTTTTTTTTGCAAGTAGATTACATTGCCCCGATAAATGTAATTTTTTTGTGTGTTCTTTTTCAGTCATTAAATATACGAACAGAGGAGGGAAGACAGAACAGAAGACTTACATTGTGACTGAGACAGGGACCGGGAATTTTTTTGGCATGAAAACGTGAAGTAATTGTTACTGCTGCTGTTGGCCATTAAAATAAATGCTTGAAAGCGTTAAAAGAAAATCTCTTGGTTTGTTTTCTTTTTTTTTCTGTTTTAATTGTTTTAAACCGTCTGTCTACATGAAAATGTAAATTAAAAATGAAAATGAAGCACTTTTTTCCGAAATACATATTCATTTACACACACACACACACACACGTACACGCACACGTTCATTCACTTGCTGCTCATTCATTCTTTATTCATAATTTTTTAATTTGATTTCCTGTTATTAAATGGATTTCATTTATTACGTTACGTTACACGGGTTACTGTTTAAGTTCCCGTTAACGTTCCTTTTTCCGTTCCTGTTCCCGTTTCTTTCGTTATCGTTTTCGTTTTTCGTTGATTCAATTAAAATTTAAATGTTTTGTGACATGATCTCGTAAAAATTTTAATTTTTTTCTTGTGATTCAATTAAGAAAAACAACAACAAATGACTGCCATTAAATTGTTGTTGTTGTTGTTGTTGTGTATGTAGCACAGCTGAAAATTAAATAATTTATTATGAGATTTGTTATCACGAGCCATGATAAATTATTTAATTTTGCTTTTTCCCCTTTCTTTCCACCCTTTGCATCCTTTTTAATTTAAAATTGTTTTTTACATTTTATTTGTCATTCGTTGTCATTCATTTTGTTTTATACGCTCTTTGTTTTCTTCAAACTATACACATGAGACCATTTTGTATTGCATTTGAATGACATTTTTTTTTCAATTTTGTTTGCTTTACCCTACACTCCCCATACAAAATAAAAACTGCCCAAACGAAGTTGGTTTCTAAGCCATAAGGACTCAAATCATGCCAAAGCATGAAGATTGAAATGTCATTAGAAAGTTTTTGGGGGTTTTTCAACCACGGCATTTATTCTTAAGTTTTTCAACAAGAATTTAATGAGCAGATCCTTGAATATTGAAGTTGCTGTTTGTAAAGATCTGAAAACAATATCTTCTAAGCTTGGGTAGTAATATTAGAAATATCGGCTGTTCTAAGAGTACTAAATTCATTCAAATCTGACACCTAATTATTACAACTTCTTAGTTAAACTCATACTTTGCCTCATTGTAGTCGCCATAGTTGTCGCCATAGTTATTGTGTTGGATTCCTTCAAACTCCAGGTCAGACATCTCCAACGAAAAGAAACATAAAAAAATATTTCTTCGTCGGCTTCCTCTCAGTAGATTTAACACTGTGAGTTAATATAATTGCCATGAAGTTTCTCATAAATCTGTCGTTCGGAGTCGTCTTTAAACTGTAGGTTGCGTCACCCATATATAAACCAGCATACTCCTTAGCTTTAGCCAATAGGAAGAAATTCNNNGGTCCTAAGATAACTCGAAATTACTAAAGTATCCTTAACTCTACCTGTTTTCATTCTAATCGGATTATGCTCTAAACAAGAGGTTGTCAAATTACAAAACTACAGAAAACTTTGAGTTCTTGCATCGAAGTTATTTTGAAGTTATTGTCTGATTGGTTGCCATAGCTTCTATTATAATGAAGGGCACCAAACCATGCCTCTTCAGAATTGGAAGTTGGAAATTCTTGCAACAAACTTAAATCACAAAGAGAATTATGAATACAATCAGCATTATGCATAGCGATGTGTCGCTCGTTTTCAAGGTCTTCTTTTAGAAATGAAAATATTCAAGACACTTGTCATCCTGTTTCCCCGTTTCACATAATTACAATCACACACTTCTCTATTATCTGCGTACCTTTTCCTGGCCTTAGACAACTTACTATCTACTCTTGAGGCGAGTAGTCCTGGACTTCGATTTCAAAGTGTTCACCAAGTAACCCAGACTTCAAATAGAGAATCTAGAGATAGTTCAGCACCAAATAGTCGTATTGTTACGGCTAAAGTTTAATTATTTATTTTCTTATGACCCTCTTATGATGCCATTTGTCCCTGACAAACTCCCTGTCAAACTGTTTTGCAAGTGCTTACGCTGCCGCGATGATCAAAGGACTTCTGAATAGAATTTTTACAGGAGTAAACTTTTTAATTTTTCTAAATTCGAAACAACCACATGCATACATACATGCATACGTACATAATTGGTCATTACAAAACTTCAGTCAGGATTACAAAGTAGCTTCCTACACCACTTCCGTTGTGTGTGTATACTAAAGTGGTGAGACCTACAGTTTAAAGTCAACTCCAAACGATAAATTTTTCAGAAGGTTTTCATAGCAATTAAATTCACTCTCAGAGTTTTTGCCATAAATCTGTTGCTGCTTTGCGTATGAAAAAATATTTCTTCGGTAACGTCCTCCGAGCAGATTTCTGGCAAAAACTCTGGGAGTAAATAAAATTTCCATGAAAAGATTCTCAAAAAATCTGTTGACTATAAACCGTAGATCCTGCCACTCACGTATAGAAATTAACCGACATAACATAATTGGTATGAGCAGCTTGGTGGTAATCCTGACTGAAGTGTTGTAACGACCAATTGTGTATGTATGTATGTTTGTATTGCTAAACGAATTAATTTCTTTGAAATTTTATTAATTTTTCTGTGGTTATCAAACGAAATTGAATCAAAAAAAATGTCCGCAATCATAAACAGCTTTTGAGAAAGAAATTCTAACTCAGTAAACCCATCTACAATGTTAGCAATCATTTCGTTAAGCATAGATTATATGGACATAAGTGACCATGATATTGCGGAAAACCCTGTGCAATAAAAATATTTTGCTTTTGCAACTTCAAATTCAACTTCATATTGGAATTTACTATCCTGCTGAATAAAAGAACTTCAAAACCACTCGTTTACACACACATATACCCTCTCACAAATATACATACGTTTGTACACTGCAATAAATGTACAATCGTGAATTGTACAAATAAATTAACAAACAACACATACATATGTACATACATACATGCATACATTTGTAAATAAAAACAATCAAGCATAGAGAGAGAGAGAGATAGAAAAAAAAATGACAATAAAAGAGTCATCAAATGTAACAACCACTCATAAACAAAAAAACACCGGAAAATAACGAAAATTAAAACAACAACAATAACAGCAACAGCAATGTGTAACGTTAATTTAAATTGTATACACTAACATATGTACATACATATACATTTACATATAACGAGTAATAATAAATTGTGTATGAATGAATACGAACCGAACAACCAACCGCCTTCTCCTTCGCTGGGTATTAAAAAAAACAGAAAAACCGTAATACAATCACACACACATACTTGCCTGCAAGAAGAAGATACAAAAAAAAAGAGCACACGCTTATAAATAAACATGAGTTTCAATAAAACGAGTGCGACTACGTTAAATGTACGTATAAAGGAGAATGTATACAAATGTGAGTGTGTGTGTGTGTATGTGTGCATGTGTGTGTATAAATGCATTTAAAATTTTCACTAGTCAACACAACAGTATTTCATTTACTTGACGATGTGCAAATACAAACACTACACTTTCCAAGCACTAAATACAAACACAAAAACACATACACACTCACAGGCATATGCTTTATATTTGTCATATATGTGTACGTACGTACGTATGTACATACATGTGACAATTTCAAATTTGTCAAGTGTCAGCACTTTCATATTGAATTAAAAACGAAAAAGAACGCAAAAAGAAAAACACAAAAAAAGCAACAACAGCAACGAAAACAACATTTATGTACCAACACTTATACGCAGGTTAAGAAATTTGTGTGAAACATTTGTGTCACTGACTATTTGAGTGTCTTGTCTTCTTTTTGGCTTATGTACAGGCATACATATGTATGTATGTATGCATGTGTCTGCTCTCCTATGCTCTTTTAAGTATGTGTAAAGTAAATACGTGAGTGTAAGTGCAATTGTGTGGGTAAGGTATGCATGATTGTTTATTTATTTACAGTGTAAAAAAGTCAAATAAATACCTCATCTCTCTCTCTCACTCTTTCTCTCTCTCACACTCTCTCTCTCTCTCTCTCTCTGTGTGTGTAAGTAAAATATTTTATTTACACAATTCGTCTCTTTTATGGCTTCTTTACCTCTTTTAACAGATTTTTTTTTCTTTTTGTTTTTCGTTTATTTTATTACAAATAAAATGCCAGTAAAGAAGTTATATAGTCAGTCAGTATCACCTTGCATGATATCCTGAATTATGATCAAATAGTCGTATAAAGGATTTTAAAACCAAATCTTATTATTCTTCATCGTATTGTCCGGTGTCAGTCTGGTTTTAGAAGAATTGTTTTCTTCACTAAAAGTTGAGGTTGGATTAGGAAGGTGGATGAAATTTCTCCCCACAAAATTTTTGTCCGACTAATATTTTGAATCAAGCTTAAAATAAAATGAAGAAGGAAAATCGGAAAGAAGAGGGCATTTCACAATATCAGACCCCTTAGAAAAGCGAACTTTAACACGGCCTTTGTTTAGATCCGTCCGAGAAAACATTTAATACTCCCTCTTTCCTCCAGGGTAGTAATATTACTTCAAATCATGTAGAAAGAACAAATGCCACCCGATATTCATTGTCCCGGTAAAAGAACCTAGCGAGATCCTAATAGATTTCTTCCACAGTTTCAGTAAACAGTATAATCTCGGCCGAAAGAAGCTTGGAGATTTTATAATCTACGGCAAGAGTGGAACTCATTGTCCATCCCATCGCGTGCGTGATCAGTATCCCAGCAGTATCAGAAGTGTCCCAGGAAGTTTAAGCGACAATTTCATCAGATTCGCTTCATTTACAGCACCTTTTTGCATCAGCCCATCGTGAAATGCATTACCCCATACATTATGCTGACCTATAAGTCAACTCTGTACCACCCTGTTTCTGTTCAATAATCTTTTTACGTTTCTCTCTGCAGAGAGAAATAAATTTTGAGTTAACATACATACATACATAATTGGTCATTACAACCCTTCAGTCAGGTTTACGGCTTAGCTTCTCACACCACTTTTGTTGTGAGTGTTATTTTTAAACATGAGTGGCGCGACCTACAGTTTAAAGTCGACTCCGAACGATAGATTTTTGAGAAACTTTACATGGCAATTTTATTTACTCTCAGAGTTTTTGCCAGAAATCTGCTGAGAGGAAGCCGCCGAAGAAATATTTTTTTTTCATATTTCGTTTTTGATATCTGACCGGGGATTTGAACCTTGGCCTGTTGTCTAATAAGCCAACACACAACCTACTAGACTACGGCGGCTTCTAGCTTGGCGGCTTGGAGTTAACATAGTGGCCTTGAATTTGCTTCAAACCTCAGGTCATACAAAAACAAAATATGAAAAAATATTTCTGCTTGGTTTGTCGCATGAAAGCCTAAGTCTTTTGTCAATATACAATGCCTAGTATTTTGTGAAAATTGACTCCGTATTGAGAACAATACGTTACGTATTGTTTTCAGGTTTTCGCTGATACTATCACTTACAGCAGCATTGTTTTCAAGAGGTTAACCAGTACGTTAATCCCAAGAAGCTTCACTGCCCATAACCAACTAACCACCCTTATTTTGTTCACCAATATTTGATGGGTTGACAAATTGGGTGCACTTCGGGACTGAAAATTCTTTAAACTTTGCGAACGATCTTGAAAGTAATTCCAATTTTCGAAATAAGTTTTCACGCATTACTATTTTATTAAGCGCTCTATTGTCAATAATTGGAATAAACATATTGAACAACTGCTTTATTACAGAGTTGCCACATGCACAAACAAATAAAATTCAATTTAAAAATGGCGCCCCCAAAAACAATTTTTAAAAATTACTTGTTATTACCCCTTTTGATTTTCATAAGATGAAATTAAATTATTTCAACAATTTTAATTTCCTTAACCGAAGCCAAAGATTACAATTTCCATTTTTTTTCTTGTGCCCCTTAATATATGCACTTGTATTTACATTTAAGAGGTTTACTGCATGCTCCTGTAACTATGCTAAACAAATATCTTGACACTCTCGCAATATAAGGCAGTAGACAATATTACTTTATTGCCATAGTATGTGTATATGAGAGCGTGTGTGTGTGTGTGTGTGTGTGGTTTTAATATGTACGTCTATTTACTTTCTAACTACTTCCGGTTAAAATTTAATTAAATGTCTGTGCTGTATATTGCCATGCATGCATGTCTTATTCCATTTTATTTAACAAACATTTCCTGTTCTTTGTTTTTTTTTTGTTTTTATTTCTATTCTTCCTTCCTTCCTTTCTTTTTTTCCAATATTTACCTCTCTACACTTATGTACATACTATATGCTAACATGCATTTACACTTGCATAGACTTGAAAGTTTTAAAACAACAGCAACAATAGCTTGTAAAATTCCACTCAAAATTGATCGACATTGTCATGCCATTAAAATTATTGGCAGCAAAATTTTCCAAAGACTCAAAAGTAATTGCTTTGTTAACTTGTTCGAAAGCAAAAAAAAAGGCAAAAAAGAAAGGAAAATTGAAGGCTGCATTTAATATTTTTATTTTTTTTTTTACTTTATTTAAGGGAATATAAAATGAAAAAGTAGTCCAGAGAAGTAGTATAGCAAGGATAGATGATGTATTTTGTTTGTTATGACACCTAAAAGTATGCAAATAATTTTAAAGAAGCATATTTAAGGGCTAAAATTTAAAAAGAAAATCTAAATTAAGAGAAAATATTGGATTTTTTAATTACACTTGCTATTTGCGTTCAAGGTTCGCCCCTTACCCCCTTTTTAGTCGCCTTTTAACAAAAAAAAAATTTTTTTTGATTTCTTTACCCAAGGCCTCCAGCTTTTAAAATAATTGAATGAGACTCCTGCAACCTTCAATTCACTTGCCTCCATTTCCTGTGTATAAACAGAAAACAAATCCATATATATCTCTCTCTCACTCTCTCTCTCTCGCTCTTTATGTCTATAAGTTCATGTATGTTTATGTCACATGGATTATGCATGTTTTATATTTACGAGATGATATAAGAAAAAATATATCACATGCAGGCAGGGAAAAAACACGACAACAACAACAAACAGATTGTGTATCTGTATTTTATTTTTGGTTTCATCCTTATTATGTTCCTTAACAGCAACAACAACAGCAATAACAATAACAACAACAATAAAGAAATATTTATTGTTGCCACACGACATTACTGTGTGTGGATACATTTGCCAGTCGTCTTTATTAATATCCTCATTGCGTAGATAGGGAAAATGGGGAAATGGAATTGTTGTTGCTGTCAATGAGTTCGAGTGTCATTTTATAAATCTAATCTTTTACGTTTCCTTTATCCTGTTAAACACTATGTTTGTGCCATACATCCCTCTTAACTTAGTTTTTCCTGTTTTTCTAGTTTGTGTTTCTGTATTACGAGTGTGGCAAAATATGTTTTCGTTTGCTTTTCCATTTTACATTTCTATGTTGAAGATTTGTGATTTAAATGCTCTGCTGATTTCTATACAACATCGTATTTATACTCTTGAGATTTTGTTTTATTCTCCTTTGTCTTACTTTTTCACTTCTTGATGAGGTTAATAAAAATCATAATTTTTTTTCTATTTTATCTTCTTAAAGCATAAAGCATATGATGATAGAATAGAACAGGATAGAATAGAATAGAATATAATACGATAATACAATAAGAATACAATGAGAATAGAATATGAGAATAAAAACAGCATAATAATGCGATTTGAATAACATGCTCCTGCTTTAAGTGGATAATAAAATATGTTTTATGACATAAAACAATACAATACGAACAAAAAAAAAAAAAGAAAAAAATATACAATCTACAGCACCATTAAGTTTTATTGCTAATAATCACACCACTCGCATACAAATGTAATGAAATGAAATACAATATTTTGTTAAGAGTGTAACCTCACACACACACACACACACACACACACACAGAATACAAGAGAGTTAGAGATTATGATTTTTCGGAAATTGTATTCACTGGTTATTGTATCTATGACTTCCTGTCCTAACCATTCTTCTATGAAAGCTTTTATGAATTACTATTGCTTTTGAATATTATTCTACCATGGTATTGTATTTGTTTTGTAAATATAAAATGAAAATTTCTTATTTCGTTCTTAATTTCCTTTTTTTATAACTTTTTATTCCTTAAAATAGATTGTTTTTACAATATTGTCTAAGAATTTTTGATACGACTGCTATACATAGAAATATTTGTCTTAATTTTATCTTTTGAAAACGTTTGAAATATGAGCTCGTAGATTGCAAATAAAAAAATAGAAATAAATTTCTGTTTAATTTTAATTAAATCCTTTATTAATCACACAACTTTTGTGTGCCACTGTTCACAACTGATTCTAACAACAACAATTGCTTTATTTGTTATTCCTTTGTTTATGCCCTTTGCGATAAACAATAACAATTACGACACAATTGTTCTGTAGATCTTTGTAACGGAGATCTTCAAACCATGATTGGTTTACTTCACACGCAACGCGTCTTCACACAAGACTGATTGAACTTTTACTCCTACTTCGTATGCTTTGCCTTGCCTTTTATACAGCGACGTTAACAGTCTGATGAATGTTCTCGTAGGCTAAGGTTCTGGTCTTCGCCTTCACGAGATTTCTATGAATGTAAACATGTCGTTTACATGTTGTAAACATGTTGTTTACATGTTGTAAACATGTTGTTTACATTCATACATGTTTTTTGGTGATTGTTAGTATTTTATCCACAATGTAGAGTTTCTTTGGACGCTCACTGTACATAATTGTTAACACAATTATGAGAAAAGACACACCTGTTTCGAAGTTATTTGAAGTCGCCATAGTCTACTAGGTAGTATGTTGGCTTATTAGACATGAGACCTCAGTTCGAACCGCAAGTCAGACATCTTCCATAAAATGACCGCGATTTCCTCTCAGCAGATTTCTGGCAAAAACTCTAAGAGTAAAAATAATTGCCATGAAAAGTTTTTCAAAAATCGACTTTAAACTGTAGGTCCCGTCACTCATGTATAAAATTAACACACACAACATAAATAGAGTGAGAAACTGGGTCATAATCTGGACTAAAAGGCTGTAATAACCAAATATGTATGTATGTGTAGAAATTTTGGATTTTCTAAGTAAAGAAAAAAACCTGTTTCAGTCTACTTACGTACGTACGTACGTAATTGATCATTACAACCTTGTAGCCAGGATTACGACCTAGTTTCTCACACCACTAATGTGCTCATTTTATACATGAATACAGTTTGATTTCAGTGCAGTTTGTTGCAGTGCAGTGGAGCATACATACTTTCGTTTTCCTTAAAAATGGAACTTGAGCAGCATATCCTATGCAAACTATTGAATGCTTTCATAACTTTGTTTATACAGAAATTCTATCCTTGGTCAGAAGGCTTTCGTAGCAGTTAAACTTCAATGTCCTGGACTTTAGTAGAGTAATCACAGCTTTAGTGGCAAGAAACCCTGAACGATAACACACCCTCTTTTTAAGTTTTTTTGAAAACAAATTAATAACTCGTCTTAATGCATCAATGGCACATAAATCATAATCTTCAGCAGCTTTTCTGCATTTTATTTAAACAAATTTATCTTTTATTTCCTGCATAAATTTATCAAATTTTGATTTTATTTCTTTGCGCTTTAATGGGGCATTTTACTGTTGCCCCAAATTTTTTTTTTTTTTTTGCATCGATTACTTGCTTACTGTGATGAGGATTTGTCAAAGCCAGACAGACATTCAATTTGTTTCAAACAGTTTTTCATCTACAGCTCTACTACGGCTTAGAGTTTTTTCTTCTTCTTCTTCTTCTTCTTTTTGTGAATTTTTGTTAATGTCAGTCCCATCATTATGTCAGACACATGACATATAAACTATGTTAACAGGGGATGTATGTGTCTGCACATGTCTTTACAACACTTTGTTCAATCACATCATCACTATCAGTTGGATTGTGCATGTGTATGGTGTAAAGGCATACACACGGACCTACCAAGGAGGTATTTGCAGTATTGTAGGCGATTATAGAACAAATAAATTTACAAAGTATCGAGATTAAATTGCTTTCGGGGATATGTGTAGGAATACGAATTACATGGAGGGTCTTAAAAGGAGTTTTTTTTTTGTTCAAACTCACGCTAGTCAGAATAACTTCAACTCCAATTGGTATTTGGTTCGTATTTGCCGCCTTTAGGGGAATAAACACCAAACTAGAGGCAACCATTGTGAAGCACAAGAGCTCTTCAGAAGAAAAATTCCTAAACTACAGACAAGTATTGCAGAACTCGAGGCAATTTCATAGAGCCTAGCATGGCATTCGAAAGAGTACAAGAAATAGTTTTCAGTGGGCGAAAGTAAGCACATTCTATGCAAGGGCTTCTGTTCAACCTAAGATCACTACAACAGGTAGTCACTGTGGATGATATCGCGGCATGTCATTAGGAGTGCATAAACTAAGGCTGAAACGTTTTCATAACACAAAACCTGGAAAGGGATGCGATAAAGGTTCAGAGTTATAAATGCAGTATAACTCCATCAAGGGTTGCCCAGTGAAGCACTGGCATAGAAATTAATGACCGCCAAAACCACAAAAGTTTGGGGACCACCACCACAGAAAGTGAAGATGAGTTGACTGGAATAATACGCAGAATATTGCGCTCAATATAGTCGTCGTAGTCTAGTAGGTAGTTTGTTGGCTTATTCAACGTGAGGCCACGCTTCAAACCCCAGCTTAGAAAACATTCCAGCGGCGACTTCCTCCCAGCAGTCTTCTAACAAAAACTCTGAGAATAAAAGTTGTTGAAAAGTTATTTAAGAATGTGTCATTCGGTTTCGACTTTAAACTGTATGTCCCGTTAGTCATATATAAAATTAACACACACACAACATATGTAAGTGATGTGAGAAGCTAGGTTGTAATCCTCACTGAAGGGTTGTAATGCACAATGCAGTGTTCGTCAAAAGAAACCGCATACTAAGGATAAAATTTCTAAAAATCACCATACTCAACTTTTACCACTTAAGGAGAGTGGCCGAAAAAAATTCGAAATTTTCGAATTTTCGAAATTCGAAATATTTTGAAAAAAAAAAACATTTTTTTTTTTTTGTTTCAATTTTGAAAAACTGGCAATGAAACAATTTTAAAATCAAAATAACGGCAATTTAAAAATGTATATTTTTTTAATGTACAGTTTCTTTTGATGCCCACTGTATATCGTGCAATAGTTAGACTATATTGTCTGGGATAACAAACTCACAGTAATAGTTTTGGGCCGTCAACATTGAAACTCAACTTTGAGAAATCTGGGATCTCGTTTATACAACTTTTTAGTATTAAATTATCATATATTTCGTATCGTATGAGTACACAGGGTTATAATAATTTATTTTCTCCATCGCCCATAAGAATTAAAATAGAATTTTTTCATTTTCATTCATACGCTTTAACTGATTCCGTTTTAAAATCGTTTTTTTTAAAATTTTTCTCTCTTCACTTTCGTTTTTCATTTTTCATAACAGATATGGTCGTTGGGTGACAAGACGTGTGGCTGTTGCCACCATAGCTGCCATATGGCTATTAGCCGCATTTGTATCGTTTGTGCCAATCTCGTTGGGATTGCATCGACCCGATCAACCGTTAATTGTGGAAGATAATGGTAAAAAATATCCAACGTGTGCATTGGATTTAACGCCAACATATGCAGTCGTATCGAGTTGTATCAGTTTTTATTTTCCATGCGTTGTGATGATTGGCATTTATTGTCGGTAAGTATACAATATATATACACATACACACACACACATTTATATATGTACATATGCATGTACCTTTACAATTGCGTACGTAGAATCTAGTGGATCTTAATTAAAGCTTTTCCACGTGTTGGTGAATAAAATTTTTTTGCAAAAACAAAAGCAATTTCGTTTTGATTTCAAGTTTTCGAAAAATTGTTTCGCTTCAATTAATTCCCGTTGGTTGTCTAACAAAGGGTCAAAATAATTGCCAATACAAACAACAATTTGTAGCATACTTTTGGGTTGTGTTTTTTTCTTTTAACAGTTTAATTGCAAATATTGAAAAGTTCTGGTTTGGATGATGATGATGATGATCATCATAATCATTAAAATAAAGTAGAAACAACAACATTTTCTTTGTGCTTTATTTTAAAAGCATTTAACGAAATTATTTTGTTTAATATACCCTAAGGCTTAATAGACACTTAAATATTTGTTGCCTACTTTTAGGTTGAGTATTTTTTTTTATTTATTCTAGCCATTAAATGGTAGAGAGAGAGATTTTTTTTTTGTAAATGGGTTTTGATTTAATTAATGCTACCTTGCCTTTGGCCTATTAATTGAAGGACAAATAAAGTGTACCTGAACCCAGTTTTTGTTCTGTCGTGGTTTTTTTTTTTAAACAAATTCAAGTATTCGTCCTAAACAAATATAAATTTATTCAACCATGCCTATGGTACATACATGTACTCCTATGAATAGCTATGGCAATACAATTGTTAGATTCAGCGTGAGTATGTCCTTTTTTAATTTTGTGTAACCACATAATATTTCTGTATGTGGGTTAGAAAACCACCACAAACCAGACCTTAAATAAATTAAAAATAAAAACTTAAATTGAGTTGTGATAATGGCAAGAGAAAAACGATAACAAAAAAAAAATGAAGAATTCACCAACAGTGGAAACCACAATTCAAATAAATGAACAAAAAAGAATGTGAAATGTCAGCAACGGTGCTGTATATGATCATTAGGGCGGGCGATGTGGTTTGCAATTGTTTTAATAGCACAATCCCACAAAGCTTGGTTAGAAATGAAACAATATTAGTATGAAGAGATGAAAGAGTTTCGAATTATTCTCGAACTATTTGATTCCTCAGGATGATGAGCCTGTTTTACGGCTCATGGTAGCGTGCATTGCAATTTGAATTTGCAACACCATCTACAAAGTCCAATGCACTGCTGATAATTAACTTGTAAATATTTACTGGACACTTGATCAACAGCCTTTCAATTACTGATTTTTAATGCAAAATTTTCTTTAACAATGAAGCTCATTTTCTCACTCGGTGCTTATGTCAACAAGAGAAATAACTCATATGGGTCTCGAACGTAGAAGTGATTGGAAAAATTGCCACTTCACTTGCATTACGATCTGATGATGTAATTCGACAGTATTTTTTCGTCAATTCAGAACGTCATGATCATATTATAATCCCGTTTCTTTTTTTAAATTGCACTTGAAGGCTATCAAATGAAGGGTATGGAGACATTCCCATGAGCCAAACAATTCAACCAAATTAGGCTTCATGGCACGACAAGTTGTCAGAAAGTGTAATTATCCGTTACCCTTTTCGTGAGGCCAATCCTAACCTTACAAATTTGAATTTGAAATTCAACATTTAGCAACTTATAGCCAGCATCCCGCCCGAAATGTGCGAAAAAGTGTTCGAAACCTATCTCCAAAGGTTCGATCCACATAGTCAAATACAAACAAAACACATTGTTGATAAAAAATTTCTTCAAGGCGTTTTATTTTAACTTTACTATGAAAACTAAACCCTTAGATTGTATTGAAATTATAAGAAGTTTAAAGCTTGATTTGTGTCATGTGCACTGGAACCGAGTGAGTGATTTATCGACTGAGTAGTTACTTTATTTACAATGTCTAAACATTATTACACGAGAGACGAAGGAGTCCACATACCTAGAAATTCGTAATTTTCTGCTGCTTGTCACTAAATTGACGGTAAAGGCTCTTCCAGAACCATATTCTAAGAAATAGGCCAAATTACACCTCCATAGCAAAGTTGGGAGTCGACTTTAAACTGTAAGTCCCGCCACTCATATATGACATTAACACACACAATATAAGTGGTGTGAGAATCTAGGACGTAATACTGACGAAAGAGTAGTAAGGACTAATTACGTAAATTATGTACATAGATATGTGACCTCTACAAGACATTTGCATGAAAAGTTTTCATGTGAACGGTTAGACCCATAAGGTAATATATTTGGGGAGCTATATTATAGGACAGGCCTACTTGGATAATATCTTCACTTACCTTAACGTGAAGAACATCAATTGTCCAGTTATCGCTGAGATATCGGGCAAAAAGTGCAGTAAAGTGGTCGAAGACTATCCGAAAGAGATTGAATGCTTCAAACAATCTAGATTTGATTACTTCAGTGGCGTTGCATTTCGCACAATTACGAAGATCATGCAAAATCCTTGAGTATGGTATTGTTAAGCCTTAATTTTATCGTCCTTGTGGTAACATAGTCGTTATGACTTTCTGACATTGTTACACACTAAACGTGGTGTAGTGGTTTAAAGTCTTAACTTCAGATTCAAATCATCGTAGAAGGCGAAAAACGATCTAGAAAGTCAACACGATTTGTTCTTCTCTCAGGCAGTATAACGCAGACAACTTGATTAGCAAAGAACAAAACATTTTCTCACTATTAAAGCCACAACAGGTCCACACAAAGAGCATTGTTTTTAAGCAATGACAGATAAACCGGCTAGTATACGAGGTAACGGCACTACGGTAGAATAATCAACTGCTTAGCTAGAAAAACCAGGTTAATGGAGATTTTTTGCCCTGTGGCAAAGCTAAGGAAAAGTTTTGTAATTTTTTTGTTTTTGTTTGGAGGAAAGGCATCCAATTACCAAATATTAGAACGAACGCTACGAACGCTATCTTGCCTTAATAAATAACGCAAAACGTGTAATTGTTAATCCATCATCAATCGTTAAATTGCAAATGTATTGTGAATCACAAACTTGCGACTGACATGACAACTGCCACTTACATGACAATCAGTTTCCTTATTCACTCACTCAGATTTAATGTGAATCACTTTTGCAGTGTGAATCACTTTTAATGCCAAAACAGGTGTTTTCGTAAATATTTTCCCCAAATAAAGATTAGCTCCGCTGTACACACTTTCAAATGTTTTCCTCCCATGGTAGGTAATACAAATTAAAATTGGCAGCAAAAAATATTTTTACACTGTCATGCTAATAACTGCTAAATCATTACAATAACATTCATTAACAGCTATAACAACAACAACAACCAATTTAATATAGGAAATAAAGGAGAACAATTACCTCAAATGTTTAAATGGTGTTCCTTGAAATCACTAAAGAAAAAAAGAAAAAAAGAATTCCTTCTTCTTCTTCCATAAGTATTTCAGCAATTAAATTAAACGCCTGATCAAGGATAACAACAACAAAAAATTAAAAAAAGGAAACTTTTCCTTGAATTCTATTCATTTTTTCATCAATTTTTCGTTTCAATTCCTCCCCCCAAAGTGACCAACAAAAGTTTTCTTACGTTTTTTTCCCCTTGCTTGACTTGGCATTTAATTTTCAATGGCAAGGAAAAAAAAAAGAAAATTTTTTTTCTCTCCTTTTTTCTTTTCTTCTCATCACTTAAATAGAGCACGAAAATTATAGTGATAAAGAGCTAAAGAGCACCACCACAGTGTTATTTTAATGATGACGTTGATTATTTGTTACTTTCTATTGCTTTACTTAAGGGTCTAGTTAAGCGACAAAAGCATTGGAAAGTTTCTTAGAAGTATTCCCCAGTTTACACAACGTTTCACTCATGGCCAGGCCAGCTAAACACTTGAAAATTTTTTTTATTGGTTTTAGACGCAACGTATTTAACTTGAGTTATTCAGTTTATCACACTTCTTTTCTTCGTCTTGATTTAATAGAAGAATTTAATAAAATGCCCCATAAGACATGGTCCCTGGCCACAAATCTCGTTCGTATGTTCAAAATGTTATGACGCACTATAGTCTGGTTCAGTACATCTATGATAACATGTTATTGTGTTGTTGTAACACAACACTTGGCCAGACCAACCAACATCACCATCATCGTCATCGTCATCATCATTTGTATGGACTGCCGTAAAAGTTCATATAAGAAGACGAAAACAAAACCTAGAATGTTCATATGTTGGCTACATGTTGTTGTCAAACAAGAATGAATCTGTGATGGATTTCTGTTGTTAAGGTACTATTGCACTTTAGGTACTAAAAAGGGAAAACGTTATGGAAATATTGAATTGATTTGAGAAGTGCTTGATAAAGAGCAAAAATTACAAATTCAATTATTGTCCCGTTGCATGCCGAAAGGATCTTTTTTTTCACTAAGCTTCCAAGTTTTTTGTTTCCACTACTTAGTATAGTTACTTGAATAGCACATACAGCAACCATTTTATTTTGTTCAAGAACCAACATTTTGAACTCTTTAAGCATATCTTAACGAAAACCTTACTTACTTAATTGGTCCTTAGAACCTAAGTCAGGACCTACAACCTAGCTTTTCACTCCATCCAAGCTGTGTGTGTAAATTTTATTAATGCATGGAAGGATCTACAGTTTAAAGAAGATTCCGCGCAACAAATTTTTTTGAGAAACTTTTTTATGACAATTTTATTTACTCCACTAAAGGGTCTTCTAACAGAAACTTTCAAATTGTGATAGCTGAAAACGGTCAATTTCAAACTACATACATATATACATACATACATAACTGGTCATTACAACCCTTCAGTTAAGATTACAACCTAGTTTCTCATACGACTTATGTTGTGTGTGTTAATTTTTTTTACATGAGTGTCAGAGACTACAGTTTAAAGTCGATTCCAAATGACAGAGTTTTGAGAAGCTTTTCATGGCCATTTAATTCACTCTCAGAGTGTTTGCCAAAAGTCCGCTGAGAGGAAGTTACCGTAGAAACATTTTTTCATGTTTTGTTTTGTTGGAGATGTCTCGACTTGGGGTTTAAACCGTGGCTTCACGTCTAATAACACACTACCTATTTGATTATTGCAACTTCACATCAGTCAAGTTAGTTGTCAGAAGAAACACTGTGGAAGTCTGTAGTATTCAAAAACCCATGGAAATAATAAACTTTTTTGATCAAAATGAATAAATGAGCAAGGAAAGTTCTTAAATTTGAGACGATGAACAACTATATGAGGTCTAAGAGTCCGAAAAGGTCACTGTTTGATATGGATTGGCGACATCGGTCCATATTACTTTGAGCACAACTTTTGTCAGACCCTACAGCTAGTACTCTAGATCGATGTATACCAACAGGACGACACTACGTGTCATATAACACATGGGATTGCTGTTATCGGGCCACGAAGATCGTGTGATTCAACCTCGTTTGACATTTTCTTGTGAGAGTTTCTTATGAAGGTATTTCATTCGAATGTATTTGCGAACAAGCCACAAATCAAAGTGATTCTCACATCAACATAACCCATACCAACGGTCAAAGACAGCCTAATTTCTGTTTCAGATTCATGGAAAATTGGTCACTGCGGACGCTCATTTTCACTGCCAACGTAAATAACTTTCTTCAAATGTTCACAAAAAAGTACCCAAAATTTTTCAAATAAAAATTTTCCTTAGAAACCATTCCTTAATCTAGTTCACTTACTTGTTCTCTCTCTCCTTCTCCCGTTCTTTCTCTATCTCTTATTAATATAATAACGGTTATTTCTATTATTTATTATCTATGCCAACTCATGTGTTTTTCAGACATATTCCTACCGAATTAAATGGTTAAGGAAACAATAATTCAACATCAATAGTCCACTATCCTACCCCCCCCTCCCCCTCTCAGCCCCATCGTGTATCATCGTCCATAATAGATATTAAGGTCAGTCGGTTCGTCAGTTTATTAGACGCTTTGGCTCCTATGACAGAACGTGGTGTGAGTGCAATATATTTTGTTTTAGTTTTTGTATCTTCGGGCCGGGTGTAGTGTAATGTCTGGTCTGCATGTATTGAACTGGCTTCGAACATATGTTCGGCTCCATTGTGAAAGGTTACCACCGTGTTGTATACACAGTTGTTGACCTATAAGCATCAGGCTCTACAAAATATCATTGCCGTACGTTTAGTTTCAGTCGACGACTTTCAATAATTGTTTATGTCATCTTTCTTTATATATGTGAGAGTGTGTGTGTGTGTGTTTGTTTGAATGATAAAATATGTCAAGGTAATTACACACACACACACACATACAATACAGATTGTACATATATATGTATGTATGTACGTACATTTAATACACATGCAAGAATGTACGTATGTAAGCCTGTGTTAAATGTCATTTAGTTTGTATGTGTTTGTTGTTCACACACATACAAACATATATTCTTACTGAATTTTGTGGTCAGGTTTATGAAAGAGGATGTCATTTCATTTCAATTTCTAAAGCCTTAAAGGATAATCTTTTAGATGAGAATACAAATTGTCGACGAGAATATTTTATTTATTTATTCTCCCATATGACATGACCATACCATGCCATACCAGGCCATGCCATGCTATGCCATTTCATTCTTCATTTCTTATTATAAATTGAAGAGAAAGTATTTCTTTTTTTTTAATGTACATTACGAGTATGCTGCAATATTTGTTATGAGTTGAGGCATTTGGATTATTGTCAAATGAAATGAAATGAAATGAAAAGAAATATAAAATGAATTACTTTAAACGGATAAATTATTAATTTTGCTATTTTGTAAATAGTTTTCAAAGATTATTGCCTACTTTAGGGAATTTCATTATTTCATAAAGTACTGCATATTTTAAGGGTAATGAAATAATTTTATACTGAATTTTAATTTCGTTAATTTTATTTAAAATTAAAAATCACTCACATTATATGTATTTGTGCGAAATACAATGTCAGTTAAATATGACTGCCCCCTACCGTCATCAGTTGCCTCTCCTTTCGCATGAGCTTGCAATAAGTTTTCATCTTGAAAAAGAATAAACAATCGATGGATGGCAAGTTAACTTAACTTATATCATAGCACTAAAAATCGCCTTAGCATAGTAGGTGGTATTTTGTCTTGTTGGAAGTGAAAATACGAAAAATGAAGAAATATTTGTACGGCGACTTCCTCTCACCAGATTTCTGACAAAAACTCTTGAAAGTAAATTAAATCAACATGAACAGTTTCTCAAAAATCTGACATTCGGAGTCAACTTTTAAACTGTGTGTTCCTCTGCTCATAGATACTAATTAACACACACAACATATTTTGTTTCAGAAGCAAGGTTGTAATCCTGACTAAAGGGTTGTAATAACCAATAAAGTAAACGGGTAAAAAGTGGCCACAGTGCAGGGATCAGACGATCTATGGCAATGCTCTCGATCTACATAGAGGGCCTCTATAATATTTAAACCAATACAGTTAATCCAACACTGTTGTTTTGAGAAACATCATAATAGTGTCAATAGGAATAAGGTTCTGGTCCCTGCTTTTGAGAGCATTACTGTCTCCCCCTTATCCAGACAGTGCTCTGGCGATTTGTTCTACTGATTGCAGAATTTATGTGCATAATAGGCTTGAATTGATCACTATTCTCTATACGGTGGGAATATAGGGTGGGTGTATAGGGTGGAAATTAAAAGTTTAAATTTGGAAATGCAATAAAACACGGTAAAACGGTTTTAAATTTTTACCAATTGTTCCGGGTTATTCATTTATATGGCTGACGCGGCTGGAATCACAGTATTTGATTCGATTAGACCAATTTTTATGCACTTTTTCGAAGATATGGGTTCATATGCTCAATTGTATCTGGTTTGTGGGCATAACACTATTCTTTAACGGCGCACCACAGAAAATAGAAAAACGGTATCAAATCGCAACTTATTTTGCTTATTAATGTACGCACCAAGATGAGCTTCATCCGGAAACATGTTTCTTTTTTTTTTTTTGTAAAGTCGACATTATCGTGCATTTTCCTTCCAATAAATCTCAACGTTACATAATACATACATACATAATTGGCCATTACAACCCTTCAGTCAGGATTATGGCATAGCTTCTCACACCACTTATGCTGTGTGTGTTAATTTTATACATGAGTGGCGGGACCTATAGTTTAAAGTCGACTCCGAACGACAGTTTTTTGAGAAACTTTTCATGGCAAATTTATTTACTCTCAGAGTTTTTGCCAGAATTCTCTTGACAGGGGTCTGACCGGGGATTCGAACCCTGGTCTTTCGTCTAATAAGCCAACACACTACCTACTAGACTACGGCGACTTCTATAGATTATGTATGCCAACTTCTTTGAGTAACGTTTGTCTTGATGCGATAGCAGCGCCAGGTAGTCAAAGGACTGTTGTGTGTGCTCCTGCTTGTTGAGCTCCCTTAGTGCACAGTCGCGCGCTTAACAGTCTCAACAACGCAAGCAATAGCCCCACTCATTTGTGCCTGTTCCTTGTTGATGTGACTAATTCAATACAACACCTTAAGACTGCATTCAAGATAAATCTCAACGTTGCTCAATCGTAAATCGATTTATTACGTTCAGTGGAGATAATATCTTCAATTTTGTGGCGGAATAGAATGACATAAGTATTGTTCGTTTCGAAATAACCGATAGTTTTAATTTTAAACCGGTAGATGGTACACTCGATATATATAATGGTCAATTCCTATGCTCACTGGATAGTATTTAATGCATGACTCAGTACTCCTTCCGTTATCCGACAAAAGCTTAGATTTTCGTAAAGCTATTGAGGTTGGAAAGAGCTCTTGCCTCTGTCCATTTTTTGATTAGAAAACTTTTATAAATTCAAAGACATTTTAAATTTTGAAATCTATTTACTGTGGTATAAAGTGTTGGCAATTCTACTAAATTTAAATAAATTTGCGTTTTTTTTTTCTTGATTTTGCAATCAAAATTTATTGCCAACATGCCGGTATAAACTTTTTTCATTATATTCCCAAGACAATGAGACTAATTACAGTAATTTGTCTAACAAGGCATGTACGTGGGTTGTGTGTGGTTTGTGTATGGTATATGACGGAACTGAAACTGTTCCGTTTGGTTTAATTTTGATTTCGTTTTTCATCTTTTTTTTTTTGGTATTTTTTTTTGTGTGGTTTTTCTAAGATTTATTACTACAAGCCGGAGGCAGTCTCATAGTAAAACTTTTAAAGAAATTAAAATTAAATTATTTAAATGCTTAATTAGACAAGAAGAAGAAAACGTGAGAGAACACAGCAGGCAGTTTGCAATGAATGCCATAATGAGACATGACAGAATGAATGAGTGAATGAACGCATAAAGGCATGAGTGTGTAAGCAAATGTTGGTTGGTGTTGTTAAAGCTTTGAAAATGATTCAAAATGATTTAAATTTGTAACATAAATTCAAATAAAAATCCTTATTTGCTATTTATTTAGTTGTGGGGGGGGTCTAAAAGAAAGAAAAAAAAAGAGAAGAAAAGGTTTTTTTTTCTCTCGTCCTTTACAAACAAATTCACCGACACGTACAGGCAATATTTCCCAAAAGATGGAAAAAAAACGCTGCTAAATTACATGGCAGACTTAAATGTTTTATAAGGTTCCGTAATGGTATTTAACCCCTTTTAAAATGCGGAGAAGGGGAGAGGGGGTGGTTTAAATATGTTTTCATTTTTGAAAATGAAATTTCTAAAAAATTTATACAAGCAAACAGGGAAGATATTTTCCCTCCGTTTTTTTGTAATGAAAATTTTTGGGGGAAAAAAAGTAACATTTTCCCTGTCATAAATTACACATTTTCTCATTTAATATTCCTGCTATGCTTTTACATTGCCATGCCATGCCATGCCATTTAAAAAGTTTGTTTTTTTTTTAATGTTTTTGTAAAACTTTTTTTGACGTGTGTTTCTCTCTTTTTTGATTTCCTTTTATAGACTCTACTGTTATGCACAGAAACATGTCAAATCCATCAAGGCGGTTACACGGCCAGGTGAGGTGGCCGAAAAACAACGTTACAAGAGTATACGACGTCCCAAGGCACCGGAAAAAAAGAAATTCAAAGTACGTAACCTGCATCACAGCTCACCCTATCATGTGTCCGATCATAAGGCAGCCGTTACGGTGGGTGTCATTATGGGTGTATTCCTTATATGTTGGGTGCCATTCTTTTGTGTCAATATTGTGGCGGCATTTTGTAAGACCTGCATTGGCGGCCAAACGTTTAAAATATTGTCATGGCTGGGCTATTCAAATTCCGCCTTCAATCCGATTATATATTCCATATTCAATAAGGAGTTTCGTGATGCCTTTAAGCGTATACTGACAACACGTAATCCCTGGTGTTGCAATCAAGACATTGGCAATATACATCCACGCAACAGTGATCGTTTTGTGACGGACTATGCGTCCAAACATGTGGTGGCCATGAATTCGGGTCGTTCGTCTGCCGAACTGGAACAGGTGTCTGCAATATGACCAACAAAACGTAGCAGTGATTATGCAACATCATTGGTGTGTTGCGTTTCTACATCAGCAGATGCCACCTCGTTGACCATAACACCGTATGGTCCCTGAGATTCGGTGACAGTGGCCTCTACGACCATTGTTGTGGAGACACTGGATACAGCATCGAGAGCGGGCGATGACAAACAAATGGAAACGGTATTAGTTTAGGCGCAGACACTGCATTACATGGTACATTCAAATGTAATTAACATACCCTACAACTACTACTCATACACAAAAAAAAGGACACCTATACACATACATACAATATTCCTACTTCATGTATAAAAACCATGCAACTGGATTACAGGGTGAGCGTTAAACAAATCATATTTCTTTCTCTCTCTCTTTTCTTTTGTTTTGTTTTGTGTTTTCTTTGTTTATTTTCACTTTAAGTAGTTAAAACATTTAACAAAACAAGCTAAAATAATTAAAAACAAAAAAAAACTTAATTAATTATTATTCTAGAAAAACAAAAACAAAAACAAAAAACAATAAAAAATATAAATCGTAGGCAATTAATTTAAAAAAAAACCAACCAGCAAACAAACAGTGAATACTCCTGTCATATTCTCGTTTATGCATATAATTTTTGCTTTAAATAATTTATTAACCGTTATAATTAATAATTCTATTAACAAAACAAAAGGCTTAAAATACAAATTAAAAAAAAATGAACAAAAAAAATTAAAATAAAATCTCCAACTAATTAATTATGAAATTGAAATTGTTAGCAATATTACAAGTAATTAAAACAAAAACAAAAACAAAACGAAAAAAAACAAAAACAAACAAAAAATATAACAATAAACACTAACACAGATGGTGAGAATATTTATTATAATTTAAGAAGATTTCAGCATAATTAATTAAATTATTAACAATAGAAACACAAGAAGAAAAAAAAAACATACAAAAATTATGTACAAAACTGATGTACAAACAATATTAGAAAATATTACAATGAGTTAAAATGAAAATTAGTGTGTAAATATTCTAGGCAACACTGTAGGTTGTGTGTTAAGGAGGTTGTAAATGTTACAGAAAAATTGTTTTTTCGGTCTTATTTCCTGTGTCTTACACGTTAAAAAAAAAACATTTTGATTCTCTTGTCACAGTCCTCTAAGGGCTTGGCAGAAGTAAAATATTGTTTTCAAATCATTTTAAGGCATTTTCCATAGTTTTGTGACAGATTTCTCTAAAAAAAAAATTCTTCGATTTTGAATTTTTTTTTTTGCATATTTTTTTTGTTTGCATATTTTTTTTG
>QOCX01000662.1:0-13647 GCA_005959815.1 Sarcophaga bullata | reverse complement strand
GCATATTTGCAAGTTTGAAAAGTTTTTCTAACATTTCATATTTCGGCATATTTTAATTTCAAAAAATATGCACATATTTCTACTACATCTTCATATTAAAAGTCTTTGTGTGATAAGATTAGTTGTCTTAAGCTCTGTACCTTGCGCCATTCACCCACAATATTCTCGATTTAATTTCGATCCTTTTCAACAGCAATAATAAATATTTTAAATATTTAAACCCTAATTGAAGGAGAGCAATTGTTTCCTTTGACTGTATTTACATTCTATGTAATATAAAGTGAGCGTCAAAAGGAACTGTACACTAGGGATAAATTCAAACTCAACTTTTACCACTTAAGGAGAGTGCCTGAAAAAAATTTGACAATATTTTGGATTTTTTTTTCAATTTTAAAAACTAGCAATGAACCAAATTTAAACTAAAAATAACGGTAATTTATTAATGTTTAATTATTTTTTTAATGTACATTTTCTTTTGACGCCCACTGTATACTCAGTGTAATTAAAATGAAATTGATGATATTTTACAAATCATTTTATTCTAATCAGAATTTATTTCATTTAATTTTTTATTAAAAATCCAATAATTGTTTGACCATAAAAAATGCCAACAAATATTAGAAAATTTTACAGACTGTCCATATAACATGAAGTATTCGTTGGATTTAATTACTATTGGACAGTTTTTCTAAAGGATTTTTCTTTTTTTTTTTGAATTTAGTTTTAATCAGTAGATCTAAACTTGAAGTATTTTAAATTAAACCCAAACATCAGTAGATATTAAATAACAATTAATTTTAATTACTTTTCATTGTCAGTTATTATCGAAAATAAATTTTAAAATTAGAGATCATAAAACTTTGAAATTTTATACAATGTAGTAGTAGGTAGTAATCGTTTGTTGTCATTTGTTGATTTATTTTCCAATTTTTTTTTCTCATAACAATTTCCATTTCAAAATATTTAATTTTATAATATTTTATAATTAAAGTTTGTGGTTTTGCAAAACCATGGCTTCATTCATTCATTCATTCATTCTTTCTGTTATTTTGTAGGACATTTTTTATCTTTTTATTCATTTGCCTAAAAGCAAAGCTTTGCTTTTTTTTGTTTTTGTTTTTGTTTCAAAAATAAAATCAAATCAAATAAAATGAAATGAAAATATTCTCTCTCTCTCTCTTTTAAATGTTTAATTAAATTTTCTCTTTGTATCGTTGTCTCCCTGTTTGGCTCTGTATTTATGTGACTGAGTGTGTATGTGTTTTTGAGTAAATTTGTTGATTGACATTTAAAGTTTTACACAATATAGACGCAGGCAATAAAAGCAAATCAACCGGATATTGCTAGTTATAGATGTGTTGAAAAATATAGCACAGGTAAACTAACAGAATAATATACACACTGAAAAAAGAAATACACAACAGCTGTACAACTATATCGTCATTAAATTGCACACTAATTCATTAGGCATGTAACCTCCAATCGGCCACTTCCCGTTAAGTACAGTCACTAATCTGTATACTTCTCGTCTGCAAAACAAGAACGCCTGATAAATCTCTAAATATTACGCAATCCCCTTGCCCTTCTACTTTCAATTTTCATTTACCAAAAAATTTGAAGAACGAAAAAAAATTACCGCCACTGCTAAATTTATTCACATAACTGTGGCAAAAAATGTGCTACAATTTAAATACCAAAAAAAAAAAAAGATTACAAATCTTTGTTAATTGTCCACACTGTTTGTGTGTGTTGTTTTACCTTTTTTTTTGTTTTTTTGGGTAAATTCTTAAATAAATAATGAATTCACAGCAATTTTAATGGATTGACGTAATTACGGCAGCCTTTTAATGACTTAATATGGCAGCGAGGCAAACTGGCAAACTAGGAAACGGAAAAGCCTTAAAGGAATTTACCTGTGGTGAGTAAACAATTCCATTTAAACTAACAGACTAACAACAGAATTTAATTTAATACATGAAATGCTAATTATGGCAGAGAATATTCAACATTTGAAAGCCAGAACAGCTAAACTTAATTGGGAAGCAATTTAGAAACAAATTTTGAAAGAGTTTCGGTTTAAATTAAACAAGGACGTATTTGCAATCATCACGATTAAAAGAAGTCGCCGTAGTCTAGTAGGCAGTATCATGGCTTACTAGACTTGGGGTCACGGTTCAAACCCCAGGTCAAATATCTCCAACAAAATTAATGAAAATGAAACAACATTTCTTCGGCTACTTCCTCTCAGCAGTTATCTGGCAAAAACTCTGAAAGTAAATATAGAACTGCCATGAAAAGATTCTGTATGTCCCGTCACTCATGGATAAAAATTAACGCACTCAACATAATTCGTGTAAGAACCTTGGTTGTAATCCTGACTAATGGGATGTAATGACCAATTACGTGAGTGATTGTCCTAAGAGAAAATATTTCCACATAGAATTCTTACTACTTTCGAACAATAGATTCCATGTAAGAAACCTGAATCAAAAGAAAAAATCTGGCCTACCAGATGCGTACACGCTAAAACCCTCTATACATGGCATTAAGATGTTATGAGGTGCTGCTATAGGGACAATCAATCACTAGCAGCATGTACCGGCCGCAAGATTTATTTAAAGTGAGCACGAGATTCTTCTAATACCCAGAACAAGTGACCAAAGTTGCCATAGTATAGTAGGTAGTGTGTAAAACGAAAATATATGTCTTCGGAGACTTCATCTCAATGGATTTCTGGCGAAAATTCTCTGAGAGTAAATAAAAAAATTGGCATGAAAAAGTTTCTCTAAAGTCGGTCGTTCGAAATAGACTTTAAACTGTGGGTCCCGCCACGCATGTATAAATAAACACACGCAATGTATGTAGTGCTAGAAACTGGTAATGACCAATTATGTATGTACGCATGTGACCAAATGTAGAGTCGTTGTCTTCTATCCTGTTAACACCCAAAAACATATCGTAAAAACAGTTAAAAATTATTAACAAAAAAAGGTGACTTTTTTGCTTTTAAAAATAGTGCCAGATCTTGTCACGTCTTACTATCTGCTTCCACTGCTTTAGAATATGTCAACAGACTTGAATCTGTAACACTCCAATATGACAACACTGGGTCATCTGTTTTAAGATTTATTATCCTACGGCATATATGGGTTGTGGACTTTGGGTTCACATGCCTTGTACAACAGTTCAGACCTAACCTCATACGAATAATATTTGCTCCAATCGATGCAGCAGCTTAAATCAATGCTTAAGTACTCCTCACTTTATACCACAGTATTATTTGCTCTTGATCTGAAAAAATTAGCTATTTTGCACTGGCACTAGAAAGATGGTCAATATTTTCAATAAATTCATACGAATGCTCGAATTAGCCAAACGTTCACGAAACGTAAGGGAACGTACGTTCGTTTTTAGCATATGAAATGCAATGCAAATGCTTATCGAAATGACATTAGGGTTCAGTAAAAACTATCATTGCTTGTAATATGCTAATAACAATCCTTCGTTCCGTGGATGTTTCATGTACGTTTGGCTAATTATGGCTTAAACCAATACTTTACCAAAATCTTTTAAAGTTCTTCTTAAATTCCAGATTTTTATGTGCTGCATGCAATTACGTTCTCCAAACATTTCATATTTTTCCACAGAGTTTAACCTTATTGAAGACAATCAACAAAAGAAGAAAAGAAAAAATGGCAAAATGGTCAAGTAAAATTTGGCAAAAATAGATTCAAAGAAAATCAAGCAAAAACTTTTCATGTGAAACAACTAAAACCATAAAATAAAAGCCATCCAGCCAAAAAAAAAAGAGAAAAAAATTCAAACAAAAAGCATTTGTTCTACACGTAATACAATATTGTGGCCTTTTTTCATTTATTTATCGCATGCGAGAAAAAAATTAAAGAGAAGAGACCACAATGAAAGCAAGTAAGCAAATGGGCTGCAAGGAAAGAAAAAGAGAAAAGGAGAAAGAGGCATGAAGTAAATCTCTTATTTAAATAAGATTCTGTTTTTTCCTTAATGCTGCCATTTTTTTTTTTTTTTTTTTTTTTTTGTGAAAATTAACTTAATTAGACAAACTGTTTAAATAAATGGCATAATTACAGTTAAGGGGGCCTAAATATGTATGTAAAAGTGTGTTGTGTGTCTACTAAAGAGTATAAGAAATTATTTTATTTTAAACATTTCAAATACACAGACACATATGTGTGTGTGTAAGTGAGAAATAAAGTAATTTCGCGCTCATTCTGTTTTACTCTACTACGCTTTATCTCTCTCTCTCTCTCTCTCTCTCTGTTGTTTACTTTAACTATATTGCATTTGTGTATATGTGTATATATGTATGTGTGAGTAAGAGTACCGTATGATAAAGTGTTTATTTACTTTGTTTTAATACTTCGGAAACACAAATTTTCCACAAACACATGCATTAAACGATTGTACGTGTATATATACACACATGCAGTGTGCGAGTGTATTTAAAAGAATGTTTATGTCAGCGCGTGACTTTATGTCAACGCCAGTGTTTACTTAAAAATGTTGCGCAAAAAAAAAACAGCACACAAACACACTTCAAGTTCATGTTTTCTTGTATTTTTTTTTTTTTTTTTTTTTGAACATTAAAGTGGCACTTTTCACACATACAGCCATACATACACGATTTTTTTTTCTTTCAAATGCAAATTGTTTGTGACACATTGTTCTTTGTTTTGTTTTTTTAAATTCCCTAAGTGAAAATGAGAAACTTTTGTTTCCTCTTCAAATTGAATTTGTTTCATAATACGTTCACAAATAATAAATTTTAATTACACACAACAAGAGACATGATACAACAACCGAATATTGCTTTTAATTACACTCCGTTTTTAATCCTTATAAAAGCCTGTCAGAGCATAATAAACAAAATTTGAATGAAAAATTTAAAAATTTTCATTTACTGATGTCTTTTGAACGTCATTTAACTGAAATACAAAAGCCTACTAATTTCATTGAAGAAATGTCTTTAAAGTATAACAAAATCGTAACAAAAAGTCTATGGGAGAAGACAAAAGCGCTTAGCGCTGTCTTGTTAAATCAAAGCTCAAATCGTTTGAAACTAACTGACAAGAACTGATTAGGTTAGGTTAGGCTTAAGGACGTGTACTTGCCATTGGGGGCAAGTACAATGCCCAAAGGTCAAAATGATCCATTGTCGAGAGATAGAGAGCGAAAGAGAGAGAGAGGATAGTGAAGGAGATTCGAAAAGTAGAAGAGGTAGGATAAGAACTGATTAACTGCTAAAGAATGTCAGTATCAGGACCTAAAACATAACTCCCTTAGAAACAAGTTTAAAACAATCCTGAAATTTTAATGGATTTTGTGATCAATTCCATGTCAAGTAACGATAGGGTCGTTAGTCAGAGACGGCGAAAGGGTGTGTCAAACTTACCAAAGGCGTACATTGCCGATAATGTGGACAATACTCTCTTCCTACTTCCTTTTCGATCTACAACATCTGCAGAAATTATTTGCCGTCAAGCAGCTAATTATGACATTTCTCCTTACGATTAAAGACATATCCTAACCATCCAATCAAGTAGTTAACTGGTGTGATTTCCATCTAATTTTGGCCAAGTAAATCTGGTTGCTTGAGAAAGTCGCCGTAGTCTAGTAGGTAGTATGTTGACTTAGTAGACGTAAGGCCATGGTTCATAGCCGAGAACAGGCATCAAAACGAAAATATGAAAAAATATTTCTACGGCGACTTCCTCTCAGCAGATTTCTGGCAAAAAAACTCTCTGAGAGTAAATAAAATTGACATGAAAAGTTTCTCTAAAAATCTGTCTTTCGAAGTCGACTTTAAACTGTAGATCCCGCCACTAATGCATAAAACTAATGCACACAACATAAGTGGTGTAAGAACCTAGGTCGTAATCCTGACTGAAGGGTTGTAATGATCAATTGTGTATGTAGATGAGGTGTCAGGATTAATTCTGACAAATCCTGAAGAATATTAATTGTTCACCAGAAAATGTAAATAAAAACAACAACAACAACAACAACAAAATCAACAAAAATAAAAAAAAAATTGTGATATTCCACTCAGAACTTCATTGAATGTTGAGGGCATCAAAGAGAAAAAACCGTAAATAGTGTTTTAGATGCAAAACCTTGCCCTTCTATCAACTCCTAACAATTAATGTTTGTTGTGGTGCTTGTCCAACTTGCCCAAATGCAGATCTCAACGTTATTCTGTACCCACTACACACTAACCTACAAATTTTATCGTCTCAGAGCGGAAATATGCTGAAGTTACTAAGCTTCTAGAAGCCAACTGCCATCTCATCAGAATCCAAAAGGTATTTTGATTTATGTCTGATGAAATTAGGGAAATAATTCAGCTTCTATAAACTGAAATCTACTAGATAATCGAAAGATATCTCCCTTAAAAGGGAAAAATGGAGACGTGATATGATTTCTACGTATCCTGTAACTATGGATTTCACAAATAAGTTTTCTCAGGATCAGCCAACTTTATAGCAACCTTCTGTAAGATATTAACTGCGGTCTGATTAATGTATCCTTCATTAGCTGTTGCTGTTAGTTCTGTTCGGCCATCTTCGTTGCCATTTATACAAATAAGATCTTTTGACGGTGCATATTGTTCCTCTTAGAACTTGATTACTATGTTTGTGGCGATAATACTTGTTGATAGACTTCATTGTGCTATAAATACTATAACACTTAAGCAAAGTTTTCTAAAAATCGATAACAAGGTCCTCTATTGGGTATTCTGTACAGAATTTTGATGCAAAGAAGTTTCGCTAAGCATGCAGCAGCAATAAGTCAGTTACCCTAGATGGTAATAGTATCCTACTATGCTTAGCTGCTCTTAAACTTAGCATCACTAGGAACAATGGACTTAAAACTTTTCGCTGCCATCCAGCAAATATATTCCAAGTAACTCTTGAATTTAAGACAACCGTTAATCATTACGCTCAAATATTTAATAAACTCTGAGGGCATGAGAAAACGGTCGAGGTTATTAACTTTGGTACTTTTGCGAGCAGATAAATTCACAATAGAAGTTCAATTTAGGTCAGCTCTGAACAACTCATAATTTATATGACTGGGTAGGTCTTGCACCAGTCGCAATAAAATAGTTCTAATCAATCCACTAGTAAGGCAACTAATTCTACTTTAATACAATTCGAGAGTGGAATTGAAACTCAAACTTTAAATACCCGGTCATGTAAGCATCATTCTTTATTTAAATCCCCAAAGAAAAAAAAAAATTTAAATTTTAAAAAAAACCTGCAACAACAGACAATAAAAAACCCTGTAATAATATTGCAAAAAGAAAATAAAACTAAATTGTGCTTTCCATTTCATTATGTTGCAACATTTTACTGCTCCAATGCCATAAATGCTGAGCATTTTACGAGCATTCTGTTGTAGCCGTGTAGCCTTGAGATTCTTTCTATATTTAGTTTGAAAATCGTTACAAAAACAAATAAAAAATAAAAATTCATTTTAACGTACATACAATATGACCTTTTGGCAGGCAGTCAGTGGCAAGACAAACAACAAATATTTTTAAAATTCATTTACAGTTGAGAGGCACAAATTCTCTCCAATATTAACCAACATTTGACTGAAAATGGAAAATAAACGACGATATTTTTTTTGGCTTAAAAGGTTTAATAGCTGTATACCACCTCATGGCAGATATATTTGAATTGGATGGAGTTAAAAGTTTAATTGTTTATTTTTATGATTTAATATTTTACAGGCACAATTTGATTGATTTGTTTGTGTTTTCGATATCAAACACACCGATTATAAATCGTTAAACCTGACATTTAAGGTTTAAAAATGTTTGTTTGCTAAACAATATTGCAAGCAAAACCCACAAATTTTGCAAACAATTTGTATTTAGGTTTTCAAAATGTTAAAGAATTTTAAGCATTTATCGATAGCAATTTAAAGAGCTATCGATATGTCTAAAAATCCATACAATGAACGTATAATATCAATTCAAAAGGCTTTTTAGAGACAGAATATGAATGATCGTTGACAAGTATGGCTAGGTAGCACACAGAAAAACAAAGGCTTCGATGATGCAATAATAGTCAAGACAGTCAATGACACCGTTATACACTGCTAATCCCAATACTGATGCCATTACATTATCAACCTCCTGGTGCCTGCGAGCTTTATACGCTTTGCAAGTCGACTTAGGTGACAATAATGAAATTTTAATGTGAAATTACAGTGGCATGTTTCTTCCTGAGGTGCATCACAAAGCAACAGAGTTGTGGAAGACTTCATAAAGAAACCCAATACAAGTCCAGAACAATTCATTGGATTGCCATATTTTAGTTCCCCAACACTATAAATACAAGGCTGTTTGCAATCCTTTTTTCTTCTTTGCAACACCGTCAGACTATACATACGACAACAGTTTATACAGGCCACAGACCACTTTTCAACAACTTAAAAAAAAAACAAAATTGAGGTCTTTAAAACAGGCATTATTAGACACATAAAGAACACTATGTAGCTAGGTTCCTTGTATTTGAAAGAGAAATACAGGACGACCTAAAAAGCGGAAATGCTAGATATGGCAAGACACAATATGGAGAAAAAAATTTCTGCATGTATTGGCCCACAGACATAGGTAGGTAGATAGGTTGAAGTGGTAGCTTTGACACCAACCGTGCATACTTAAACACGCATGGCAGCCCGTTATGATGTTACGGGTAAATAACCCGCACACATATTTAACATAACTGTGTGGTTAGAAAATCAGCAGCAACATATCTATTCAGAAATCAGAAAATTAGAAATTCTTGTCGCCATAGTCTAGTGGGTAGTGTTTTGGGTTTATTACATGAGAGCCTGGGGTTCAAATCCCAGCTCATACATTTAAAATAAAACGAAATATGAAAAAAATATTTCTTCTGCGACGACTACCTCTCACCAGATTTCTGGTAAAAACTCTCTGAGAGTAAATAAAAAATTGGCATGAAAAAGTTTCTCAAAAGTGTGTCATTCGGAATCGACTTTAAACCGTAGGTCCCATCACTCTTGTATAAAAATTAAGAGACGTGAGAAGCAATGAAAATGAATGAAAAGATTATTTCTTAAGGTATTAGATTGAAAACGAGTAAAGCATTTCCCTGCTATTTTTCTAGTTTTAACATCGTTCCCACAAACTCTGCAAAATTTTTTCAGCAGCTTTCAATACTTTTTTACATTTTCTATAGCGACTGGACTCAAACTTGATTGCAATGTCATATCGATCACAATGGCCATGTTTACCGGTTATTGTGTCATGGGAAGACACACGGAAAAACTGCTCCTGCCGATCTCTTGCAAGGTGCCGATTTATGTTATTTGGCTCTCCATTCCTTGCCAGCTTAACTGAGTTATCATGCACTGATATCAAGTCTTAAACTGGGACTCCAGCATAAGGGAGTTGGGCTTTAGTGTTTAGCCCAAATTCTTCTATAAGTTTGGTGAAATTCGCTTAGTACAGACACTGTGCTTACTTGTGATGTCACAACGGGCCGCTATGTGCGCACAAGTGAGCTTTAGTATCACAGCTTTCACTCCAATCTACGTAACTATGTGGGGAATGGCAAATAAGGAGTTGCGGATTTGCACTGACCTGACCTTTCAAAGAAACTCGAATGCTATCTAATACAAGTAAGAGGTAATCTGTATACCATCATCTGTCGATAATTTGTAACTAAACTTTTTCACATACCCAATATTTGTTGTAAATTTTGTTTGCTAAGTTATACAATGATTTTAATGAATAGTTTTGTTAGGTAGGCTGTAGGTACTACGTAATAAAAATCTAGGGCTTTTTGCTTTTTAAAAATATTTTCATTCTTTGGTAATAAAATTTCATTTATTAGCATATGCCCTCAAGATAAATCTTAATTTATGTCTTTGCATTAAAATGCCATCAAATCATCAAATACAACCACATCAACTACATGGTTTTTTTTATTATTACCACAGGTTATAAATTAAGTCTTCAAGCCAAATTCGATGAAATTTTATTAGTTTTTTTCCACATTTTTAACGACGTGATTTTCTCTCTCTCTCTCTCTCTCTCTTTTTTTTTTTTTTTTTTTTTTTTTTTTTTTTTTTTTTTTTTTTTTTTTTTTTTTTTTTTTTTTTTTTTTTTGTAAAATAATATGAAAATATCGTAAAAATCCAGCTTCATTCAAACTGTTCTGGGTAGATGCGTGGGTTGTTCTTGACTTTTGCGTAACATTATAAAAAAAAATATGTTTTCTGCAGATCGTTAAATTGGAAGCAAAAAAAAAAAGTACTCTTGGAATAGGCTACTTACCTTTAAGAATAGGAATCCAATTTCTGTTGCTGTTGCTTTGCTGCTTACTTTCCTTGTATTTGGTTCTTTTACTGACATTTTTTCTTTGAGTGTAATGCTTGAAAAGGTAAATTTTATTGCTCATCATAATATTGTTTTACGTTTCATTTAATTCGCTTGATATTTTGCTTTCTACAGCTTATTTGTTTCTGATTTTCTTCTTTCTCTCCGTTCTATTTTTCATCTGAATATTGCTTTTGTTGGAGTAGTTGTTGTTGTTGTTATTTCTATCCTTTGTAAAATAAATATTCTCGCCGTCTATCAAATGAAAAGAAAAGAAAGAAAAAACGAAGCGAGCGATTATTTGATTTGATAAAAATGCTTGAAGAAACAAAAACAAAACAAAAACGAAAGAACTTCAGTTTATTTATTCGTTCGTTTTCTATCAGATACTTAGTTTGATGAAATATTTTCCTTTTTTTTTTTAAATTTTTACGCTTAAAAAATCTGAAGGAAAAATTGTTTTATGATCCCACTTGTCTTAAGGTTGAGAAAATTGCTCAATTTTTTCTTTGTTGCCATTTATTTAGCAATTGTATTGATAATCAGAATATCGAAAGAAAAAAAATATCCTTTCTTGAAAAAATAAACTCTTGCCACTAAACATACTCGTACGTCAACCAACCTTCTTCATACGCTTTCAAAAACGCCCATAAAATTAAAGAAAAAAAATTTTATTTTTTTCTTGGCTTTTTATGACCCTTCTTAACCCATATAGTCATACAGCCATACACCATTCCCAAGCACATGTTGCATTTATAACCCTAAAACCCATAAACCGATTAGGCGGAGCAGATTTTTTTTTTTTATTTCTTTTAAGAATTGTGCGTTCATGTATGTGTGTCTGTGTTGTGTGTGTGTGTGTGTTTGTGAATATGTCCCTTTTTTTTCTTATTTTATGTTTAATTCGGTTCCTGTTTTATGGCTTTTAGGGGGGGGTTGATATTTTCATAATGTTGCAATAACAATGATTGAGCCAGGTTCGCAACCATAAAGGGGTCTAAGGTTATTTAAAGCAACAGATTGATACAAAAAGAAATTTTTAAAAAAGTTTCTGTAAGGTTAAGTCAACATATCATATTGTCTCAAATAATTTGAAGACCATAAAATCATTAAAAATGTCACATGGACTCTAGGTATAGAGGACAGTAGAGTTGTAGTCGTATCTAGGTTAGATTAAGTTAGGTCGGAGTGGTAGGCTCTGATAACAAAAAAAACTCACTTGAGCACGCATAGCGGCCCATTATGGCGCCACAGGTGGACGCAGTACCTGTGCTGACTAAATTCTACCAAAGCCAGAGAAGAGGAAGAAGTCGGTCAGCGCAAAGGCTGCACAACAAAAGCACGAATTACACCACGCCGGAAAACCAGTCAAAAAGTTTATTAAACGAAGCTAATATCCTTGACGTCAATAGATGATGGCTTCGTTAAACTGACAAGAAATGGAGAGCCGAATAGCCTTTATCTACTCCTAGCCAGAGATGGACACTGACAAAGAAAGTGGATAACAGTCCCCTCCTCCTCAGCGGATCTACACCCACGGCAGAAATAGTTGAATGGAAGCCGCATCCTTTCAGCGTGTCTACCCATAACACAATGACCTGTAAGCATGGCCACTGTGATTGAGATAATGCCACGACCAAGTCTAAATAATTGGTTGGTACGCCTTCTATCCATCAGGGGCCAAGTGAGCCTAATGGTGGAGCAGGACTCCTCATAGACCCAGGATATGTTGTCGTCTCGAAAGAATCTCTGCGCAATGGCCAACTTGACCGAGGCAAATGGCATACCCACGTCGATTGAAGAGGACACCAGGAGTAGTGCGCCCGATCTGGCGAGCTCGTCGGCCCTACAGTTTCCAGGAATATTATTGTGTCCGGGGACCCAGACACTGAAGCGCCCAGAAAGAAGTTTGAGACAGCGGCGACATTCCCTAACGATCCTAGAGTTATTCACAACACTAGACAGAGATCTTATTGCGGCCTGACTTTCGGAGAAGAGTGGGACGCATGTGAAAGGAGCACCGTTGACGAGGATCCATTAAGCGGCCCGGTAAATGGCCATGACCTCCACCTGAAATACACCAGAGTAGTCCGGCAGTCGGAGAGAAATGTTCAAGTCCAGTTTCCCGGAGTATACTCCGCTACCAACCCCATTATACAGTGTATACATCCAGGAGTTCCGGAGAGACAACCGCGTCAACGTCCCAGTCGTCCCTACTCGGAATCAAATAGCGAAAACCCCTGTCAAGACAATATTCCGCAGGGATATAATCGATGTTTAAAGGGGCCACCGGATCAACCTCTAAAATAGAGGAGTGACCAGAAGGTACAATGTGTTGCAGCAAACTTGGCTGCCTGCCTGGCGAGAAGCACAGTAGGAAGCCAGTTAAGCATTGCGAACAATGCGTTTGTGGGGATGGTACGCAGAGCACCTGTAATATAAATGGCTGCAGATTTTTTGACCTTATCAAGATGTCTAATGTTGTGTTGTTTGTTGACAGCAGTCCACCAGAAAGCAACACCATATAGGAGATTAGTTTCGATAACCGCAGAATATATCCAGCGCATTATCCTCGAACGAAGACCCCATCTGGCTCTAACCGCTCTACTGCAGCAGTAAGCAACACAGACAGCATTACGTGCCCTTGCAGCCAGATTCACTCCCCAGTTGAGTCTGGTCCCGCATATGCTAGGAAGGGTGAAGACAGGTAGAATCATATCGGTCTTGGAGGATTTAATAGACAAACCAAAATCTACACACCAGTCCAGTACGATTGACAGCGCCAAGTTCAATTTATCCGACAACGTCTGCGGTATCCACCTTTAAAATATTGAATTCTTGAGCATTTAAATACGGGGTAATTAAACAGAAGTATTTCATTGTCTCCGACGTCCTCTCCACATGCTCTGTAATAATTATTATCTATTTTGACTGGTCACATTATTAAAAAAAAGGGCACCTCTAGGAACGACGCCCCTGTTTAATAAAAAAAAAAAAAATAAAGTTTTTAATGGGGTGTGTAACACATTAATGCGATTTTGGTTAAGAGCAATTGCTTTGATTGTGGTCACGATTTTCTAATGCCATAAAAAAAGGATTCAAATTTCCATTTTTCTTACGCATAAAATTTAATTTGTTTTTAAGTTGGTTTTTAATTTTGCAATCTTTTTAATGGCAATTGAGAAAATAAAATAAAAATAAAAAGAAGTTTTTTTTTTGGATTTTTTTTTTATATAAAATTGCCTACGAATTTCCAA
>QOCX01000661.1:9227-103706 GCA_005959815.1 Sarcophaga bullata | reverse complement strand
TAGCTTCTCCATTTTTTCCATCATAGCGGCTAGCAACGAATGTATGTCCATTAAGCTGGAGTTGCAGGGGCCTGTAACTCTCGTTCCTCCTCGTCTTCGAATTCGTAAGAATCGATATCGATGCCCTGATGCTGAAGTTCCTCCCTTAGCCGCCTTTGGAGTTCATTTTTCGTGCCCGTTGTTGGCAGCTCTAATTTACCCAACTCTCGTTTAAGTCGTTCCACTCTTAGTTCGGAGAGTTTCATTTTTTTTTGTTTTCTTATTTATTTATTTTTACTTTTAGGTTTTGCAATCCCACTTCTGACACCAATTGTTACGTTTTTACCTTTTAAAAACGTTTAAAATATGAGCTCGTAGATTGCAAATAAAAATAAAAATAAATTTGTTTTAATTTTAATTAAATCCTTTATTAATCACACAACTTTTGTGTGCCACTGTTCACAACTTGTTTTAACAAACAACAATTGCGTTATTTGTTATTCCTTTTTGTTTATGCCCTTTGCGATAAACACTAACAATTATTACACAATTGTTCTATCGATCTTTATAACGGAGATCTTCAAACCACGATTGCTTTCTTCACACGCACAGTGTCTTCACACAAGACTGACTGAACTTTTACTCTGATCTTTCAGGCTTTGCTTTGCCTTTTATATCACGACGTAAACAGTCTGATGAATGTTCTCGTAGGCGAAGGTTCTAGTCTTCGCCTTCACGAGATTTCTATGAATGTAAACAACATGTTTACATTCATACATGTTTACTTGCTTGTTGTTGTGTAGGTTGTTTACTTTTGTCCCTTCAGCGTTGTTGTGTTTGCTGTTTATGTTGTTTATCCCTTTTTCGTTGTATTGATGTTGTTGTTTTATTGTTTACTTGTTTATTCGTTAATGACATAAACAAGTAATTTATTGTTTTTGTAGCTTTTGTTTAACATTAAGATGTTACACCGTTTCCACTTTCGTAACAATATTATATTGTATAAAATATAACTAACATAAGTATACGTTCCATTGTATACTTCCAAAATAAATAATTTGATAGAATATCTCCATTTCCAGTATAGACTTCCATTAACAAAGGGAATGTCTCCCGAATTTACAACAATGTTCTTAATAAGAGTAGAGGTTTGGTGAGGCAAAAAAAAAAAACACTTTCCTAACTCACTCGACAATCAAAAGTCAACATCATCAATACTCATCCCAAAATGTATTCTTAATATTCGTGATTCTTAATATCAATTTTCTGAAAAGTACATTAAATAAGATTTTTGAATAATTTGTTAGAAATTATTTTTAAATTTGTAAAAAAAAATTGTAGTAGGTAAGTGTATTGAATTACCTGAAAATTTAATAGTTAACTTACTTATCTTAAATTAACTGAATAATACTTACCTTACCCTAATTTAATAATATTTAAATGAAGTGTAATTTTTGAACGTGTTATAAAGGAACATATTGTGAATTTCAACAAATAAAACATTGTCTTCGAATAGAAAAAAAGAGAAAAGGTCTTATACCTTCCCGACAAAAAGGTAACCACTCTCTCTTAAATCTTATATTTAACGAAACATCATAAGCTACATCATCTCCTAAAGATCTCTCTTTTTTAAGGAGATTTAAAAACAATCACCCACCCCTAAACGGTTTCAAATACTTTTATTCACTTTATGTTTTTTCTCTCTTCCTTTTTTTTTTGTGTAATTATCCGAAATAAATTATATTTGTATGTACAAATTTGTCATTTAGTTTTTTAATTATTTTCAAAATTCTTGTGTATGTATGTATGTATGTATGTATAAAAAATGTACATCACTTACAGTTTTGTTGTTTTGCGTTTTAGAGAAAGTTTTCAACTCTCTTTACCTCATTTTAGTTGTTTAAAGTTGTTTTTTTTACGAACAGTTCCCAATTGTTGTTTTTATTTTAAAGAGGCTCGCTTTGGAATATGAAAGACGGGAGAAGGACCAGGAAACAGTTAGGGTGGTTAATTGCCTTTAAATCTTTTTTAAAGAGAGTGATCTCTAGGAGATGTGGATTATAATTACACGCAAGCAATTATAATCATTGGGTTATTTTGAAAGAGAAAGGAAGAAATAGGGATTATTTCAATTTCTGGAAATATCTGAGGTTTTACCTTTTTTTCAGAGATGGAGAAAAACTTTTTCTCTTCTTTTGAAGTGAAAATACAATGCTTTATTATGTAGAGTATTTCACATTATTATTAATAGCAAGTTAACAATTTATAATTCAGGTAAGTATTAATAAGTTAAGGTAAGGAAAGGTAGTTATAAATTTCTCAATTAAATAGAATTTTAAAGAAAACTTTTTTTTTTTTTTTTGGATTAATTTTGTTTCACACAAGATGCCTTTTGTTTTTCACTTTAATATATAAATTCTTTTTGATTTAAATTTAACGAAATTAGAAAATTATTTACTTTAAGCACCAATATTATTAATTGTTGCTGAGGTAGCAAGATGTTGTGGCTGATGCAAAAGTAGGGTACACTTTGTAGAGAACAATAATAGATAGGTAGTTGTTGGTGCAGAAGTAAGATGTACAGTGAAGTTTGAGTGCAATTTTATTTTTCACCAAACTTCTGTTCTTATTGAATATTATAAAATGGTTTATAATATTACTTTAAACTAGGGAGACATTCCCTTTGTATATGGAAATATACAATGGAAATTATGTACCTATGTTAATTATATTATGTTACGTTGGAACTTATGTTATTAACATAAAAATGATTTACTTTTATTAAATAATTTGTGTGTTCAAACCTCGTTTGAACAGGCGTCTTTATGCCACAGTTTATCAAATGATTTCAAAATATCTACAAAGAGAGCAAAACAATATTTGTGCTCCTCAAATGTTTTTCTAATTTCATTTAGTAGTCTGTGCTGTTGTGTTCCTTCTGAAACGCAAATTGATGGTCTGGAATAGAACTGCTTGCATTTAATACGAAAGTTTGAATAATAAAACTTTCTCGAATAAGTTGGAACTTAGACTTATTGGTCTATATGATTCATTCTCGTTATGACCCTAACATGGCTTCGGTATCATTGTAATAAATGAAACTTTACACTGAAGGGGGTAGCACGTACGAAGAGTAATAGAATTGAATATAAGAAAAATCGTTTTAAATCCTCTGGTAGACAATTTCAGAATCATTTTGTTGGTTATCTTGTCAATACTAGTAGCTTTATTTGAGGTTAGGCTCTTAATAGCATTTGCAATATCCCGAGCCTCTAAACTGAAATCAAAGAAATTTTCAAGAATAATGGATGGAAGTGCAATTCTTTCGGTAGATGTATTGGGAATTAATTGAATTACAAATAAATCACCTTTTTCGGCATCATTTCTAGCCCAATTGTCATTCGTAACCTTAACGCATCACAGGTCTTTTGAGATTACGAGTGGCGCACAGTAACACGTAGTGTTGTTAGGTTCTGTAGACGTTTAGTGCATTCCTGAAATTGTTTTTGAAGTTTAGGAAATCCCTGCGTTTGCCATTCTCTAAGAGCTCTTCGTTTTTCGCTCGCATGCGCTTCAATATCAGCTGAATAAAGTATGCTGAATCTGATTTGATTAAGAGCCTTCCTTGCGCATTCATTTTTTTAAAATTCGAAATTGTTTCATTAAGGTCATCGATAAAGATATATTTTCCAACCAATGAGTTCTGATATATTTTCTATAATTCTAATCTAACACTTTTTTCTGTTGCCGGATACATGTTATTATTACAGAAGGCTACAATTGAAGACGTCTGGAGCCCCAGAACGAGTGCTTCGCATTATAGTCACCAGTTGCTACACATTTTTTAATTGTAGTCTGAAGATAAGTCTCACAAAAATCATTTATTAAGTAGTGTTTGACTTGTTACTTTATCAATAACGCTGATTCTCCACACGATCTATCCGGAGGGTCTTTTGTATTGTAAATTGTATAGACGTTCACATTGAAATGAGTCTCAGAAATTAGCATTACGACAATTTTATTATTTATAAGAAAGTGCTCAAGTTTGTTTTTATATTGGCGGATGCTGCATCGGTTCCAGAAGCCAATTTGAAGACAAATCATGGCATATTAAGTACAAGGGCCTGCAATAGCATGGGACTGCATTTTCCATTATTTCTTGCATTATACTACTCAAAAAACTTGTGAAATTATTTATCCATTTACCAATGCATTTGCTGTTGTTTCAAGCCGAATAGGAAGTGTTAGAAAGCTGGTTATTTATATTTTGACTATTCTGTATAGTTCTACGGCTAGACATTAAAACATCAGTGTACAAAAATTGATCCGTGGTTATTTGTCATAGTAAGTGGTTGCGAAATATGGCTTCCGAACCATTAAACGGCTTACAATATCATATACAGGACGACCACCATAGTTAGCAGTGTGGGTGCTGCACTTTTTCAGGCTAAAATAATTTTTGGGTTTATTACCTTATTTAGTAACTCAACACAAACAACGCAAATAGGATCGTGTATGACCATATTCTTGAAAGTTTTAGCATTGCACTGATCCCGATCGTTAGTAGGGTTCTTCTACTGTTGTCTTCATTTACAATAAATATTTCACACTATAGTACGAACTTAATTTTTCTTCAATTTTGTACTCCCCGGTTGCAATCCAATATGTAATAGCAGTTAAGGAACTCGCTCCATATTCCTTAAGTTTATAACAGTTTCTATTTTGAGTCCAATACTTTCCAAAGTGGTTCTCATTTCTTCTGGATCCAAATTACGACTAATCCCCTTAATGTCCTTGGTATGTATGAAAACTTTTTTGCTGCTCTCAACTTAGATGAGTGAGAACTTCTTCCTCGCTTGCCGACTGTAATATAATTATCGATTCCCATTTGTGTTTTTGACCCTGGGTTATAACTGTCACTTGTTGCTAATTACGATGACGATGATATTGTATTATTCATTGCTATCTCTTTTAACATCACATTTATTATTTTGAGGCATACCTTCTGGTGCGTTAAAAAATCCTTTTAATTATGTTGAATACATGTTGTTCCTTGTTAACTGTCTTCTATGCTTTTTTCATTGTTTGTATGCAACGTTTGAGAGTATAATCGCGCACGATTACTTGGTTTTGTGGTTAAGTATAGACCGTCATTAACCCTATTTCCCCATTTGGTTGTTCAACACTCTGTTTTTGAAACTAAGGTGATAGGTGTGGAGAAACTCAACAGAGAAATTTCTACAGAATTAGTTTGTGGGCCTTTTTTTTTTTGTTCAAAACAAATGTTTTTGTTTGCATTCTCTTGTGTGCAGATGTATGTATGCATGCACTTATGTATATACACGGCAGAAACCACACATGAAGAGTGTAAGGATAAAATAAATGATGATATAAATGATGGTATAAATAAAAAAGGACAATATTGCTGGAAATAAATATGAAAAGCGAAACAACATTCAGAATTAATGATGAAGTTATAGATAAAGTTACAAATATAATATATATTGGAATCATAATAAATCATGAAATTAAATTTACAGATCATATAGAAAACATGTGCGAAAAAAATGGGAAAACAAATTAGCTTTTCCAGAAGAATTATGAATAAAGTCTCTATAATGACTACAATAAATATTTATAATAAATTGCTTTTCATAATTATAGCACTACCCTTATTTTTTGGTATTTCTAAAAAAGTACATTTATAATAACAACAACACAACATTTCATTATGTGTAAAGTTAATGTAGAAGAAAAAATAATAATAAATTTTTCAGATTGTTAGTGTGATTTTTACTTCAGTATAAAAATTAAGGTTTTTGGACTTTGCATAATTATAGCAGCATCAGATCTGAAAAGCGGGGGAAGAAAAATAGATGATTTTTTTATTGTTTTGTTGTTGCTAACAATAAAGATAATATTTGATTATACATGCCGCGCAAGAAAATGTTGAGTGATGTTGAAAAGGGGCAAATTTTAGTTTTAAGAGACTAATCTCTATCAGTATGCCCCATCTCAAGAAAAAATTGGAAGATTTCACAAGATGGTCTTAAATTTTCTGAAAAACTAAGACGGATATGGTAAGGCTAAACATACGCGTCGTCAAAGAAAACTTTAGGCGCGCAGCGAACGTTAAGTCGCAAGGGCGGTTTCCGGTAAAACAAAAAGTTGCTGTGAAATTTCTCAAGTTCTTGACCAGCCCATCAGCATTTAAACCATCTGGCGGGCAGTTAAACACAATCCTAACATCGAAAGGACAAAATTGAAAGTTGCTCCACATTTACTTCTTAGGCACTAAAAAAGGTTCGAATTAGCAAAACTTAATATTTTTGGGAGAACTGGGAGAATTGGGAGAATCTAAGAATAATTTTTCAATAAAAACAAACAATGAATATAAAATATTTTGTCTTCCGGTCATATTCTCTCATGAAAAAAGTGGAATTTAGATCGACCAGATGGCTATCGTTACTACTGGCATGACCTTAGAAAGGAACCAAAAATTTTAATAAAAAAAATTTGGAAGAGGTAGTCTCATGGTTTGGGGGAGTATTTCTTCAAGTGGTTGCTCGAACTTCAGTTTCCATCTACGCGAATGAATGGTACAGAGTATATTACTGTTCTTAGCTGTAGTTTGCTCCCCTTCTTGAGAGACAAGACAATGCCAGATTATGGAATGGTTTCGTAACAAATCCATTAAGGTTTTATAGTGGCCAGCTTGGTGTCCTGCTGAAAACGTTTGGACAATTCTCGTTATTCAAATAAGAATCAATTTACCAGTGTTGAAGATTTGAAAATAAAACAATCGAAGAGTGGGGCGAAATGGACGGAGAAACATAAAAAAATCTTCATAAGAGTATGAAAGATCGATTATTTATTTTAATACGCTCTAAGGGAGGGGATTATTAACATTTAAGCATCAACATTTTTGGTAAATAAAGCTTCTTATATAACGAAACTGAGAGCGATGCTATAATTTTGCCAAAAACCTTAATTTTTATACTGAAGTAAAAATTACACTAACAATTTGAAATATTTACACTACACATAATGAAATGTTCTGTTGTTGTTATTATAAATGTACTTATTTTGAAACTCTGGATATTAGGGTGGTGCTATAATTATGAAAAGTACTTTATGGTAGTAAAGCCTCACTTTAAATTCGGTTCAACAATAATATGGACATGCTGCAATGAATCACATTTGAAAGGACTATAAAAATTAGAGAATAAGGCAACGCGGGCTAATTTCAGGTGGAACAGATATATATCAATATGAGTTGTGCTTGATATACTTCAATAATAGCTGGATAGACTTGAATTTAATGAACTGAGTTTTGTACATAAAATCAAAAATTGTAATGCTGTGCAATTAAATTAAATACGTAGGTGAAGTATAGCCATATGAAGTAATAAATGAAGAAAATTTCATGATAATGAAAGCAAATGAAACTATAATGCAAAAATCTTTATTTAAGTGTTCAACACCCTCAAAAACGATATAAACAGAAGAAATATTATAGTATATTACGAAGAAAATGTATAAGGAAATTTTATAAATTATATAAATGTACATCCATATATAGAAATTCGACGCAGTCTAGTAGGTAGTGCGCGTGGGCTTATTAGACGTGAGGCGACGGTACAAACGATATATTAAAAGATATTTCTTAGGCGCTTCCTCTTAGCAGATTTCTGGCAAGAACTCCAAGAGTAAATAAATATTGCCGTGAAGTTTCTCCAAAAAAAAAAAAATAATCTAACATTCGGAGTCGACTTTACCGTAGATCCCGCTACTTATGGATAAAATTAACACACGCAACATAAGTGGTGTAAGAAGATAGGTCGTAGTTCTTACTGAAGGTTTGTAATGTTTGTAATTATGTATGCTAATAATGAATAAATAAATAAAACAGATGTCTGATCGTTAACCAAACTAAAGTTATATGCCATTACTTACTTACTTAACTGGTCATTACAACCCTTCAGTAAGGATTACAACTTAGTCTCATATAACATTCCTTGTGCGTTTGTTAATTTATCTAAACTAAACTACGGCGTCTTACATATTATACTTCAGTCAATATTTAAAAACTCTCGCTCTAAGATAATATTAGCTATGCTTCTAAAATTCTGTTAAATAATAATCTTTATGTAATTGAAGTTATGTGAAATTAAAATGAGGTCATGGTGTTAAAACAAGAGACAAATAGTTAATCATACGACAAGGTATTTCTTATAAGAAAGAAATCAAAAAACATACTATTATTCGTAGTGAAATGCATCAAATTGAAGTGCATCAAAACCAATGGATGCAGACTACCTATCAGATAAGAATCAAAAATGACGTTCTTATTTAAATCATCAGAATTAACAATGTCTTCATATTCAATAGCGAATGTCTGAATAATATTAAGAAATTGTTTAAAACATCTACGATTATTTGATGTATAAATACCCATCATAGCTAATTTCGATCGATAAGTACTCTGTCAAATTAGCCTCTATTATTTTGGCCAGGGACTCACATATGGGAAGTGGAGGAAATGTAATTTAAACATAAGTGTGATATCTAGCGTCACCATATTGTATTAATGTGACTTCTGGAACTATTAAAAAATTTCGTAAATTAGCTTCTTTACGTGGATGCATTGCACAGCGAAAACTTTTCCTTCAACTCAAAGCACATTTCACGACTTGTGAAATGCTGCTTAGGGAAACAAAATGTAAATATTTTAAAGTTAAAGTAGACAGCTTAATTCTCTGATCTTAATTCAATTCAGAAATTGTGGACTGAAGTTGAAAAGAGAAGGAAAGGTAAAAATCCCAAAAATACTGATGAACTCTGACAAAAAGTCGAAAAATTTGGAGAACTATTTCTCGATATCTCTGTCGGCATTTAGTTCAAAGTTGTTATTAAATATAAAGGTAACCACGTGAAATATTGGTGATAAGAACAATAATATTAAAGTAGGCCCCCGAATCGGGTTCACAATCCATTTTTGTGCCGTCAATGTAAATCGTTATATCACCGTCACCGTGATTCAGCCGTGCATTCTTCCCCTATGGGAGTGTGAGTTTTGCATGTTTGTGCGAAAACAGTCTCTGATACCATGTACTCGCATCTAAAAACGGTAATTCGTTTCTATTTTACGTAGTGTTGAGGAATTTATCCTTTCCTCCGTGTTAATCTTCCAGGAAAGTTTGGAGTTCAGACAAACAAATACAAGTGATTAAACGCATAATTGGATTCTTCAGTGAAAATATTTCGAAAAAATTATTATTGATTGATGAGTATAATACTTAGCATTTTATATATAAAAATACTTTTAAACAAAAAAGAAAAAAAAATATTAACGATTTTCATGTCAAACATATAATTGGACAGTGAAATAAAAGGCGCTATGTTAACAATTGGAACCAAATGAGAGGCAAATTTAGAGGCATCGAATGAATGAGATTAGGTTAAATTTCCGGGGTTATGTTGTCCCATTCTTGCTTTATACCTTGTGCTGATACTGGATTTATAGAGCTTACGGTAAATTTTTTCCCTAACATTCAATAGTGTTGAGATCAGGGGCCTGTGTCCGTGTTTGGAGCAATTTTGAACAATTATGGATAAGCCACAGAAACAAATGTGTCCAATATTTTATTAGCATAGCTTCGTATTTTGTTTTAAAATGCTCAAATATTGGAATGAATTCATTTTATTGCTTATGTTAGATCATATCAACATATATTTCAACATATATTTGCATTTTTTATATATTAATTATAATAATAATGAATTCCTTTAAAAATCTAATAATAAATTTCCTATAATAAGTAAAAATGAATTACCCTCCCTAATGTTAAGTTAATTTTAAGTTCAATAACCATTTAGAATATGTAGTAAATAGACAAATACGGAGTTGCTGAATAGAAGTGCACAGTTAAGATAAGATATATGAAAATCTAGAATTAAGGAAATATTTTAAAATAAAGAAGTTAGTTGTAAAACATAATCGCAACCGTGTGGTAAATTTATTCGCAACATTCGGTCTTCGTAAGTTTTCATAAGTGCCTGATTTCAAAGGTTTAAATTATAACTTAATTAATTTAAATAATAATAGTTCTCAAAAATTATTAAGAAAATACTGCTTATATAACGAACATACCCTACTTCTGCATTGGAAAGACATCCTCCCGCCAGTACCGACACTCCCCCATGCTTGAAAATTGTCAACAACTTAGTATTGGGCTTACGCCAAACGTACTGTTTTTTATCTGATCTATGTAGGTTAAATTTATTCTCATAAGTAGAGTAATTCATGTAGGTACCTTGTCGACATTATGTAGGCACTTAATTTAATTACACCTTTGCGCACGCTAGATTGTGAGATTATTAAACAGAATTATTATAAGCTGATATCTCCTTTTAACGTAAATTTTATAGTGTATTAAATTTTAAACTATCTGTTGTCATAGCTAAAATATATTAGAAAATATATAATGTTAGCCAACATAAAGGAACGATGAAATGAAAAAATTCGATAAAGTGTAACATGAGATACTTTCTCTGAAATGTTAATTGAATTTTCGACTCAATAAAATTCCTTGGACTTACGTGAACGGTAAATATAAAAAAGATTTTTAATATTAATATTACTACCTATAGTTTACTTTTTTTATTTAAAAAAATGTAATAAGTGTACAGTGCTGTTTATAAAATTTTGAACGTTTTAATGTATTATAATAATATATTAGAAAATGGCATGTAAATGTTATTTTAAAAATATGTTATTTTAAAAATAAAGGATCGAAATTCATTAGCGTTGCAACTGGCAACTATAAATTTGTAGTAGCCGATAAATTTTATTTTATAAGTAAAATTTTAATGTTTTGGGCATTAGTTGACATCTATAGTGCCAATATATACAACTTTGGCGACTGACAACTCAACTGGAGTTCGATCATTAACCATAATCGAGCTTAAAATATTTGTATATATCGGGTGGGCCATCTACCGGTTTTAATGTGAACTATTCTGTCACAAACTCAGTGTATTATCTCCAGAACGAAGACAATTGGTCAGATATTGCACGAAAATGTCATACAAAATTTGGTCGCTGAAAAGGACCTACAGTGACCGGTATACACAGGTTTATTGCCAACCACGGTAACCATATGAACGAAATATTTCAATTGTACTTTATAACAAAAAAAATAATAATAAAATTGGGAACATTTCCAACCAATATTGTTTTAAAATGTTTAAATTTAAACTTTTAAATGGCCCACTTTGGTTTGCCTATGTTCAATATCAATCGACGGGTTGATCCTACAGACAACCTCTGGACAAGATGGATATAAACTAAAATGTTTTTCCCCAAATAAACGAAGCACGGGAAAACAGTGTCCAGTAATAGAATTAAAGGATTCCTTACAAACATCGTGATAAAATGGTGCCCACAATTGCTTAGGTGGTGATTCCATATTTTTAAACACTAGACCTTGCAGATCAGTTACTGGATATTTTATACTGTTATACCAACGACAAAATAATAAAAGTGTGTTTTTCATAATCAATCAAAAAAAAAAAAAAAATGAAAAAAAGAGAGTTATTAAGCATGTGTACTAAACAAAGAAACTTTTGCAGTTTAGTCAGACCAGCAAGAGTAACTTAGCATATTTTTTAGGTAACCGAAAATTTTATGCCTGAAAAAATGTCGCATTTCAAAGTCAAATTCGGCCTGCCAAGATCACTACGATATTCCTTGGTTTAAGATAAAATTACTAGGCATATGTCGAAAAAAATAGCTTACATAATATTGTTACGAAAATGGAAATGGTGTAACTTCGTTTAATATTAAAATGTTAAACAAAAGCTACAAAAACAAAAACAACGGACTTGTTTGCCTAATTCACAAATAAACAAAAATAAAACAATAACATCAATGCAACGAAAAAGAGATAAACACATAAACAGCAAACAACAACAACGCCGAACGTAAACAAGATGCACTAACAACAAAGAAGAAAGCATGTTTGAATGTAAACATGTTGGATACATTCATAGAATTCTCGTGAAGGCGAAGACTAGAAACTTCGCCTACGAGAACATTCATCACACTGTGATATAAAAGGCAAAGCAAAGCATGAAGGATGGGAGTAGAAGTTCAGTCAGTCTTGTGTGAAGACGAGTTGCGTTATAGAAGTAAACATTGTTGTATGAGATTCGTTAACAAGACATCTATAGAACTGAATTTTTTTGTGATAATTGTTCCATTGTTTATTCGCAAAGGGCATAAAACAAGCGAATAACAAATAAAGCAATTGTTGTTGTTAGAATCAATTGTGAACAGTGGCACACAAAAGTTCTGTGATTAATAAAGGATTTTAATTAAAATTAAACACAAATTTATTTTTCTTTTTATTTGCAATCAACGAGCTCATATTTTAAACGTTTTTAAAAGGTAAAAACGTAAAAATATGATATATTTATAAAATTTATAATTGTTATTATTACATATTTATATGTATATGTATACGCATATAGTTATATAGTATATATATATATTATTATATATTATATATTATTATATATTATACTAGTTTTGAACTTTGTCCTCTGCCATCTAAATTAAGTTCTTAAAATTATCAGAAAATAATAAGATTCAAAATTCTAATTTCTTAATTATCTGCACCATATTCTGATCGATACTGTAAGTCTGAATGTAAGTTTATTTTGTCCAATAAGATTAATAAATAATTTAATTCATGTTATTATCACTTGATAAATTCGTATGCATCGCTTAAATTAATTGTTTACATAAAAAATAAATTAACAGTTGTTAAGAATGAACTACTGAACGGAATTGATTCGAAGTAATTTGCAAGAGCTAGTAATTAAAAAGCAAATAAATAATACCCACAAAAGCATCAAATATATGCGTACATATTCTCCACTCAAATACTCTATACTGATACATTCGAAATATCAAAAAAAAAACCAAGTTATTTTTTGACTTTATTTGACTATACCGTATACAAATATACTAAAATGCCAAACAATTTGGTAACAGAAATATCGATAACAGACAGAAGATAACAATCATAATTGTTGTTAAATATATACGTATGTATAGTTACTTTTAGTAAGTGTGTATACATATGTGAGAATATGTACGGTTGCAAGTAGAGGATCTTTTGTCGATCTATTCCGAACATTACGAACGTCCAATTCTAACGTTCTTATAAATTTATAATCACTTCTACAAACTTTTGAAATTGTTGATACAAATGATCGTTCTCTCGCGACCCACTAACTCAGTTGTATTTGTGCTCCAGACTGGTGTAGACGGTTTACTCTTTATCTGATTAAAAATAAATATTTTTCACACCGCAGAAACTAAGAAATTATATCTTATATCGTATAAAGTGAGTAAATGAAGTAAGAAAAAAAATTTTAAGTTTTGATATTATTTTTAACTCCGTCTAACGCGTTTAATCTGAACAAATTACTCTAAGTAGTGGAAATACGTCAAATGGACAAATGCTTAGTTACTGTCATTAACTGTAACACAGTTCAAAAGAAAAACAAATTTTGTTTGCTTTAAAAACCTGTTGCATGAAGAGTTTCAGATGATTTTATTTTGTAAACAATACAACTGCATCTAAGCATATGTATGTATGTATATTCAAATGTCAAATAGTTTTTCGTCATAAACGAAAAAGACATCAGATATTGCACACGAATAATTGAAGATATCTTGGTACATTTTTCTGGATATTAAGCAAAACTCAAAAAAAAAAAAAAAAAAAAAAATCTCTTTATGAGAAAATAGCGGTTATGGTTTCCAACGATGAATTTGGAGTAAAGCTACTCTTATCTCAAAGGTACTAAACATTATAAAGTTCGTTAAACACGAACTTTGATTTTAATTTGGATAAAATCTACTAATTCTTTTTCTAATACTAAAATATCACCGAAATGTATGATCATTTAGTGTGAACTATGTTAGTGTAAACTATAAATTTATTATAATTGTGTGTGTAGGTTGTGTCACTACGTTTAATGTTGGTTGTCCTATAATGTTAAATCATAATATTCAATCATAGAAAAATATTCCTCTTGAAAAATATTCAACTGTTATACTCAAATCATAATATTAATTAACATTCAAATCATAAAAAATATAATTGAAATGTAGATAAATTTGTTATCAACTTTTAAAATGAATGCAAAGTTTACAAACAGGAACTGAAAACAATTACAAAATAGCGGATCATTAGGTAATTATCCTGAATTGTAAACAACAAGGAAGGAAATCGGTCAACCCAAGCACATAATTTCTGTAAAAATATTTTAGGAAATTAAATTTTTATAAAAATATTTTATAGAGAGTGATTACAATGTTTTACAATTCCTATCAAAAACGGTATTTTTTAACTTAACTTTTGCATCTTTCTGTTATGCACCGAGAAAATCATATTAGCAACAACTCTGGTGTGTAATATTTCATTTAATTTTTTTTTTGAATTTTTCTGATTTTATATTAATATTAATTAGATTGGAATTTAATTTAATAATTATACCGATAATTAACTTTAATATTGTAAATAATGCCACGGCCAAAAGAGGGCTAACAAATCCATGTTATTATTTTAACGTATTCGTAACGACTGCGTTTTATGATATATAAAAATGTTATATGTATTTACGTACTAACTGTAATATAAATATTTTCTCATTTCATTATAACTACCGGAAAGTCAATTTGCTGTCAATTTCTATAAGGCGAACTTAATATATTTTACCTCAATACTTAAAATAAATTCTTTTAATTTTTTATTATTATTTCTTTTATCGTTTCAGTAAATAATTTAGAAAAAGATGCATAAAATTAGCGAGACTACCGTTTGTGATTTGGGATTTAGCGATAAGGTATGGTTTTCCAAGTTATTATGAATAATGTCAATTGTTGAATTTTTAAACATATTATACAGTGTCAGTCAAAACTAACTAAACATTATAAAAATTAAAAAAGGGATATTTTTAAAATATTATATGAATTTTCTTTAAAACTGTATACTTTGTAAGAACTTTGTTAGCTGAAATGACTGATATCATATATAAGCAATTATAGATACAAATATATTGTTCAAAAGAAAATGCGTTTTTATTAGTATTTTAAATAGTGTTATGATCAACACTTTTAGACACATTACTACAGTACATTACATTATATTACATTATATTATTATAAGTACACAATAAGGCAAAAGTGAGTGTTAAGCTAAGGAGAAGATCATCTCACCTGCAACTTTTAAAGTTAAGTTTATTTTGAACTTGCCATGCTAACATAAACAAAAAAGAAGCTGACCGTTGCCACTGCGCTTAAAAAACTTGTTTAATTTAGTAAATCTTATAGATATTACTCTGGTACTGCCATATTTTTAAAAAACTTAACCTTAGCTTATCAGTAGGCTGTAATAAGGAAAAACAAAATTAAAATGTAACTATAAAGTGCACTTTAGCTAAATTTACATTTTACTAAACCCAATTTTAACGACAAGTGGTAATAATAACCCAGAGTGTTTGAAACAGAAATAAATATCTTTAATATTCTTCAATAATATTACATTTTTAATAATATTATTACATACCTAATTAGTGTTTACAAAACTTTAATCAGGATAACGTTCGATCTTCTTAGTTATATCAGTTACCAATATCTTGCACTTTGATTAACCAAAGTTTCCTTACATTTCTTACAAATCTTCCTTCAACACAGTTTTCATTAATATTTAATAATTGTCTATCTGTCTAAACATTTTTGAAGCTTAGTTGATATATTGACAGATGTACTCAGTCGCTGAAATCTTGAAGAGATCCGCATGTTCTTTTAGACAGTTTCGGTGGGATAGTGGCTTTTCTACTCCTAAGCAAGTTATTTGAATAAATAATGTAGCCTTTGATGTGTAATCTCCAATTGCATTTGCAACAAAATATCTTGCATTGGTCGATAAAATTCGAAAATTTAAAAATTGCACAAATTCACTTATGCAAAATCGTAGTTATGCATAGTGTCTTACCTAAAATGATTTTAAGAATTCTCGGTATCGACCAAAAACATGATCAAGATAAAACACAGCAAAATACCAAAAAGTTTAATCATTATTTCCAAAATGGTTTAACCTACAAAAAGCTTTAAAGACTCTTGTAAATAAAATTATTGATTTGATTGGTTGGCAAGTAAAATAAGAAAAATTGTTAAAAGTCACAACATTACCGCCACCATGTACTAAGAAATGGTTTAAATGTGTACTGGGCCGTCCAATTTTCAGATACAAATTACGAACTTTTGAAATATGATAAAAACAGTAATCAGATTAAAGTGTAAGCTACGGGAATTAAATTATGATATACAGGATTCTGTATGCCAAAAAATTATTGACTCTATTCATAGACGGTGTATACCAGTGTTTAACAACATATTAGTCTTTAAATAATATTAACCACCCAAGAACAATATTAGAACATAAATTAGTACAATTATGTTGTAACAATATATTTTTTTACAATTATCATGAAAAGATAGTGGGAAGGTCTTATTTTTTCATCAAGGTTAATCTTTATTTTAAGTTTAATTTAACAAAAATGTTAAATGAAAAAAGATCAGTTACTTATCACAGCAATTTTTTCATTCCATTTACTCTCTCATCAAATCTCTGAATGTCATATTGGCGTCCTTATAATTTTTCCCATAACTGTATGTATACATACGCAATAATATAATTATAATATGATTAGAAAATAATGTGTACTCTTAAAATATATTGAATATTTTTATTTGGAATTTTATTTTATAAGCGCAAGTAAATTTTAAACCTTAAAAAATTTTCACAATTCCATGGTTGATTGCTCTTATGTGTTTTGCATAGATAAAAAAGGTGTAAATGTTATATAATTAATTTAATTATGACATTCTTAAATCAAACTAATTGGGATTTACTTTGTACTTTCTATGGAAAACTTTGAATACAACTTTGAATAAACATTTATTAAATGGAAGAAACCCTAAAACATTCATCAGTAAATTTATTAATAATAAAGTAAGTTCTTTTATTATGAAACTTATGATAATATTTACATTACCACTTAGACCTCAAAGTAAATATTGTATGTAGTCTTAAATAAAATACTACAAACAATCATATGTAGCTTAATATTTATTCTCTTTCATAACTTTTTGTTTTTTCTTCGAAATCATGCTTTAAAAAGTTTAACGGAGAATACTAATTCCTTAATGTCTCATTTCAAATTTTTATTTCACTTTTATTAATATGAAATCATTAATATAATAAAAAATTATTTTAATATATATTATATAAAATGTATATGTAATATTACATTTAAAAGCATTATTACATACATAACTTTTTTTTTTTTAAATTTGTATATTTTATTTCTATTTTTTTATATTTAAAGGAAGAAGATAAGATTAAAGTAATCTTGTTTTATATCTTATTAAATAATTCTGATTAGAAATGTCAATAAATAGTCTTGAAGTTTTTTAATATTTTTTATAAACCAGATAAAGTAAAATTATTTACCGTGGAATATTCTTTATACAACATAATATTTTGATAGGAAATTTTTAAATAAATTTAAACATTTTACTTAATGCAATGACTTAAAATCCATTAAATATATGTACCTACATACTCCTATGTATATAGAATTAAAGAAATATACATACTCTTCATTATATTATTCTCATAAGATTCTCATGTCTTTTCTACTTGTGTACTTTTGAAAGATATTTATTCCTGTAATTGGAATTCTAATATAAAAAATAATAAAAGAAAATAAAATAAAATCTTCTCAAATATTAATTTTTCAAAAGATTCCATAACATTTCTTTTATTATCGCCACTCATGATATTTGTGTCAATATTTAAAAGCGATTAACAGGGAAGCGTTAAATTTATCGTGCGTTAGATCTAATTTTAGATGCGGTTTTCTCTGCGAAATATATTTTATTTACTTTTTCTATTTTTAAATCAAATTCATTTAGTTTAAATGAATACTACAAATGAAAAAAAAATAACAAATAATAAATTATGGTGTACAGTATAAAAATAATATATTTTGTTAATTAAAAATGACAGCAAAAAAAGAAAAAAGAAAAGAGAACAGTAATCTATTGCGTTCAATTTGCATTTAAATATTTATTAATAAAAACAAATTTGATCTTTTAACCAAGAGACAATGTTTGTTTGTATGTACAATTGTGTAGTTGGAATTATATTCGTTGTTTTTGCTTTTATTTGCATAATTGCATGTTAAGAATTAAAAAAAAAAAACTTTTAAATATTTTAATATCAGTACGGTGCAATGGAATGTTTTATTTTTGCGAATACAAGTCAATGCAAGGTCCATTTAATTAAAATTTGGTTATTCATATCGACAATCGCTTAATATTGTTATTTAAATTGAAAAGGCATTTAAATATTAAATATTTAATATTTAATAGAACCCATAGGCCGTATAATTTTATACGTTTCTTTCTAATTTCAGCAAGAGTCTGTACAACCTGAAGCTCTTAAGTTAGCAAGTAGGACCCGAAGGCGTTCATCAGCTGCTTCGACTTGTTCCTTTAGCTCGGGTACAACAGAAAAATAATCAAAATTTTTAAATCATAATAAAATTTATTTTCTTTTAGCCTGTTTTACGGCGAGTTCGGATGAAGACGATACATCCCCGCGCGATAAGAAACAACGAAACAGTAGCGGATTCTCAGATTTTTGTGTCAAGAATTTGGCAAGTCAACATGCCTTTGGACGGAGAGAAATTGAAATTGCTGAACAGGAAATGCCTGGCATTATGACACTTAGGAAACGGGCTCGGGAGGATAAACCATTGAAAAATGCTAAAATAGTGGGATGTACACATGTCAATGCGCAAACAGCTGTACTCATTGAAACCCTTATTGACCTGGGTGCTTCAGTGCGTTGGGCTGCTTGCAATATCTTTTCCACGCAGGTTAAATTTTTTTTAAATTTACAATTTAGTTTAGAATTCCTTTAATTGTTGGTTCAAATAATTACAGAATGCTGTAGCTGCTGCCTTGGCAGAAGCTGGTATTCCCATCTATGCTTGGAGAGGAGAAACTGAGGAGGATTTTTGGTGGTGTCTTGATAAATGTATAAATTCTGGTGGATGGGAACCCAACATGATTCTTGATGACGGTGGAGACGCCACGCATTTGATGTGGAAAAAGTATCCAGATTTATTCAAGGGAATCAAGGGAATCGTTGAGGAAAGTGTTACAGGTGTTCACCGCTTATATCACATGTCCAAAGTAGGGAAACTTACAGTGCCAGCCATAAATATTAATGATTCCGTAACCAAAATGAAATTTGATAATTACTATAGCGTAAAAGATTCCATTTTAGATAGGTGAGTATTGCAAGTTGTTTTTAGTCTTAAAAGTTACGATACCTTAAGCTGAATATTTAATGCTTTAGTCTTAAACGTTCGACGGACATAATGTTTGGTGGAAAGCAAGTGGTTGTTTGTGGTTATGGCGATGTCGGCAAAGGTTGCGCAAAAAGTCTCAAAGCTCAGGGTTGTATTGTTTATGTAACGGAAATTGATCCCATTTGTGCTCTCCAAGCAAGGTAATGATTCAAAAAGTATTGCTTAAAGTCTTTCCTTCTTAATATATTCTGCTATACAGCATGGATGGCTTTCGGGTAGTTAAACTGTTGGAAGTTATTCGTAATGTAGACATTGTTGTTACTGCCACGGGCAATAAAAATATCGTTACACGAGAGCATATGGATCGCATGAAGAACGGTTGCATTGTTTGTAATATGGGTCATTCGAATTCAGAAATAGACGTTGTAAGTTGATGCCACAAATACCTATTTATCTTCAGCATGTGTCAATTACATTATGTTACTATTTTTAGAATAGTTTACACACTCCAGAACTAACTTGGGAACGTGTCCGTTCTCAAGTTGATCACGTCATTTGGCCCGACGGCAGAATGATTATTCTTTTAGCCGAAGGTAGACTAGTGAATATGTCATGTTCAACTATTCCATCTTTTGTGGTATCCATTACTGCGTCCACACAAGCATTAGCTCTAATTGAACTTTTTAATGCCATACCTGGGCGTTACAAAACCGATGTCTATCTATTGCCAAAAAAAATGGGTAAGTTTACACATTATTTCAGAATGAAATTTTCATTAAATTTCTATCATTTCGTGCCAGATGAATATGTTGCCAGTTTACACTTGCCCACATTTGATGGTCATTTAACGGAATTGACTGATGAACAAGCCAAATATTTAGGCCTCAATAAAGCTGGTCCATTTAAACCAAATTACTATAGATACTAAGTTCTATATATCATTGCGTTCTAATATTAATTCATATTTTAAAGATAAATAAACAGTATTTACACTTATAAGTGTAAATAATTTTCAAAATGCTCACAATTGTTTTGTCTTTACTAGTCATAATGGTTAATGAGCGTCTTAAGTTTTTTTTTTGTTTTATTTCTCTTTTAATTATTACTATCAAGGGAAGATCAATAAGGTGACATACTGTAGTGGTTAGAGTTGTTAACTGCAAATTGTCAATTAAGACTAACGGTTTATCATCATGATCTTTTCAAAAGTAAAATTAGCAAAGAACGACAGGCATCAAGTCTGTCATTCTAGGGTCTAATACAGTAATCCAGTCACTCACTCAAATACCAAATAAACAAAAATGATAACAAAGACGAAGAATTTGAGAAAGAACTGTGGAGGTTAACGATATTACTGTGACCGTATGGTTCATAAGCATAAAATGATGTCTTCAGAGGTACCGCCACGCGAAGTAATATTGTATGACAGTTTCGTGGAGATGATTTTAGTTGGCAAGAATTTGACATCTGAAGCATATGCAATATCCCCAACTAATCCACAATAATTAAACATACATACATATATGTATGCATTATCTATGGTCGATAAACATAGGGAATAAAAAGCAGCTGACATAGTTTTTATGTTTGTTAGCAATTTTGTATGTTGTATGGGGAAGTAGGCAGCACAGTCCTTTTTCGCTAGGTATGGTAATTTTAGTTATATTACGAATTTTGGTTATATTAGAAGAGGATTGGCATGACTGCTTGCACGTTGATGGACTTACATATATTAGAGTTTTCCATGTGCCACAGATCTGCTGCAATCATGCGTAAAATTTTGTTTTGAAGCCGTTGAAGTATAACACCGTATTGGTTTCAGAACTGAATTATACCATAAAGTAAGAGTTTACATTTTAATTTCAAACAAAAGTTTTTTGTCAGTTAACCAATGTATTTCGAAATGTTTCCGTTATTGATTCAGTGTGGCATTTCCAAGTCTGGCATTTAACTAGGTGAATCTCAGGGGATTATATGCTATTGTTGAGGCACTACTCAGCTATTTATTCAGACGGTCGATGATGTTTGTCTTCGTAACATGAAAGCCACCCGATCACGTTTATGTTGATTTATTTTGATTCTCTAAAGATGTAACCACTTCTATGGTTGGAAACTGTGTTCCTGTAAATACCTAGACGGTTCGTAGGGGACATTTCGCGAGCTTCGAAAAAGAATGTCATCAGCTAAGTTAGAAGTATGAGTTATAGGCAGCGTTGCCAGTAATTTTAATATAAAAACTCTTTTTCTGGGAAAAAAAGCTTTTTTTTTTACAAATAAAAACTTGTTTTCTACAAAAGTACCAAATTTTTAAAAGAAGCCAGATGCCTCTTTGGTGTTTTTTTTTTGTCGGAACTAAAGAATACACACTTTTTTAAATGAAAATTTAAATATTTTTTCTTATTATTATTGAATTTTTTGAAAAAATTTAAAATTGAAACTTGTCGAAAAAACTTTTTTGTTTGAAAACTTTTTCAAATTTCAAAAGACTTGGAAAAAAGGAAAAGTTGACAAATGGCAACGCTGGTTATATAAAGTATTGTTTAAACAAATATACCATATACATACATAACAGTTATAACGTCGGTACTAACAGCTCACGGTGGCCGAATAATTGCATTCAGTTGCTTGCCAGATTCTAAAGAAGAAGGTTTAAGTCGCTTTTCTTCAGGTTTTATACACCCAAAGAAATATTACAGTAGGATTCATTAATATTCAATGGGATTCACTAATAAAAATGAAAAATGATCTCGATTTTTGGAAGAATATTTAACAACTTAAATACGCTTTCTTTAGGGATTTGGAGCTGTAATTTTTTTTCTATATTTTCCACTACATATACATATTATTAGCTTACATTTGAAAATATTAGAATACACTTAAAAATATTAGTAAAAATTTTCTTCTGGGTTATGCACATGCCTCTCACAAATACACTCACATTTTTATCATGCTCTCTTTGTGCCAACGTCTGATTATAGGCTATGGGTTTTATAATCATAAGTATTTTTAAATATATGGGCAATTCGCAAAACCCTTGTGTTATTGTATTGAGTGTATTGTGGAATTAAATACAATGGCGTATGTTGTTAACAATTTGCCTATAAAATTTCGATAAGTTTTCTTCATATATTTTAAAAAAGTTGTATGGTTTTGTGTTACCAGATTATGAAAATTCCAGTAACTAAGAAGAAGAATAAAAATACAAAATATTTTCTATGTGACTTGAGTCAACCGTTGACTTCTCAAAATTATATTTTTCGCACCAATAAGTAATTAATTTACTTTTTTCCGTAATATTTTTCAGTTTGTTGCTTGAAAATTAAATTCACAAACAAAAAGTGTATTCAATATGCAAGTAACTTTTTGGTGAAGTAAGCAAATATTAATAACAACAAAATATTTATTAAAATCGCCATGTCTCCGGAACGCTTTCATCAATCAACCTCGAATAAACGCCCATAGATAGGCCGTTGGGAGACCTACAATCTCGTTTTGCTAACATGCTAAAAAGAGAATGTTTGTTACGTTACGTTACGTTACGTGTGAGTAACTGGCTCTTTATAACTGAGACAAATAACCACTCATCTGTACGCACCAGCGTTTTAGTTATTTTTAACCAAATTTTGTTATTTTTTTCTAATGTGTAAATGTGAATTTTTTCTTCTTTTTGGTTATTTTTTTAATATCATTAATACAGCAATCAATTCTTTAATTTTATTACAAGCTTTGCAATCGTTAGCAAAGCGTTTTAATTCTTTAAGCGTTTTTATTACGTTTTCTTATATGTTAATTTTTAATTTTTTTTATTACTATGCTAAAAAATTGCATATAAGTTTTGTTTTTGTTTTTTTAAATACAAGCATCGAAGTACAATAATTTTTATATCAAACATTAAAATATTTATATGTATATAAACATATTGAATATCTTAGAGAACTACAATTTTTATTTCGTTGTTTTAAACTGAGATGTATAATTATTAAAAAAAATTAATACAAATAAATAACCTTTATTTATTATTTGCTGTTTAACTATACAACAAAAATAAATTTTTGTATTAAATCCTAAATTTGTTAAAAACAAATACAATTATATAAAAAATTATTTTAGTTATTTTTTTCCTTATTATTATATTATTTTTATTTTAATTATGGTTATAAATTTTTTTGGTCGTGGCAACGCTGATACGCCATCCATTTCAGTATATACACAGATCATGTTTCAGTATACACACAGAAACATGTTTCAGTATACACACAGAAACATGTTTCAGTATACACCAGAAACATATGCATGCGCAGTTGTAACTGTTATATGAAAAACCCTTGTCAGGCGTAGGAATCAATTTAATTAGTGCTGCTTACAATTTTTAAGTACTGAAGACGTAATATAGCATTGATGACTAATAGAATAATTCTCATTGCAATATAAGGCAACTCTAGCATCTTGATTCTTTGGGTGATGCTGTACAATAGTGTTTCGAAACACACAAAACCCTAACCTAAGTGAGAGTGAAGGTATAATAACAACAGCTGCTAATTTGGTCGTATTATTCCCTACATTTGGAATAAAGGGGGTAGAATTCGGTTTACAAACAATTTACATTTTTCGGAATATTAACGAACGCAACCTCCGGAAGACTCTCGTAAAGGTGGTTTGATAATATCAGGTCACTTAAGATTCCTGGTCGCACGCCACAGTGAACAGTTACAATTTGTGATATTAGAAATACTCTGAGTTATTTTGGACATTCTTTAAGTCTCATTTTAAGTTGAAGAAGTCTGAACTGCTGTCATTTTTTTTTCCAGAAACCATTCTTTTTACATCATCTTCTGTCCAATTAGTGGCTTGATAGAAATTGCGTGACGAACACAAGTTTTAGCTGAAACTTTTAATTGGCCATTACAACCCTTCAGTCAGGATTGCAGCATAGCTTCTGACATCAGTTATGTTGTATATATTAATTTTATACATGAGTGGCGGGAACTACAGTTTAAAGTCGACTTCGAACGATCGATTTTTGAGAAACTTTTCATGACAATTTTTATTTACTCCCAAAATTTTTGCCAGAAATCGTTTTTGCTGTCTGACCGGGGATTCGAACCATGACCTTTTGTCTAATAAGCTAACATTACTAGACTACGACGACTTCAGCTTGTGCTGTCGTATTTATTAAATTTAAACCAGTTGACGTCAATAGAAGGCAAAATGTTTGGAAACAAGTCCAGTGAAGGCCTTCTGAGAAATTCAGTTACTCTACCTAATATGAAAAGAAAATATGGTCGTTGAGAATTGAGGAGGTGCAGGTATTGATTGTTTATAATGCAAAAGTGAGTGAATGGTGAGTTAACCGAAGATATCTAAAGTTTTGCAAAAAGTTATCAACGCAAATATTAGTTGCTTGAAGAAAAACTTTGAAATGGTGGGTTCTTGTAGTCATATAAAGTGCAATCTTAAATCTTAAAAGGCTTCGTGACGTCAGATGATGCTCAGCCTTCCACCATGCAAAGCATCCATAGGTTAAATTAGGTCGAATAAATCCAGTGAGTCATTCTTGGCACCAGCACCCAATTTTTCTTCAAAATTTTATTACAATAGAAGTATTTTTTATTCAGTTAGTGAAAGCTTCCTATCCAGAATGCGCACATCCTTGAGATCCAGTTAGGCCCTATATGACTTTTGTGGATGAAAAGGTAGCGTTAAGAATATAACCTCAGTTTAAGGCAGGGTTTACCAAAAATTTTTTGGTTGTGTATTAGTGAGTAAGTTGAGTTGAGTAAATTTATTTATTTACAGCCATAGAAAAGTGTTAGTAATATACTCTATTTTAATTTTCATTTCAACGACATACATAAAACTATCTATCTTTGGCTTAATAATTTTGGGTTAAATGAAAATAAAATAAATAAAAAAAAACATTTTTTATTAAAAGAACATAAAGTTCTGGCTCAAAAATTAGAAAATGTTTTTTTAGATAAATAAAAATATAATAAATGAATAAAAAGCTCCATCTGTACATATCTCAGCAAATTTGTTTTTATCTCTAACAATATTATACAACAACCTATTTGTTAAATTTTCATAAAATGTTACTAAAATAAACATGGTTTTAAAAATAGTCTAATAAAAATATTGTAAAGTTGAGAGAGATCGTTGATGTCAGTGCTTTCGTCTAAATAAATTGTAAAATTTTCATAATTATTTAATTTTTCCCTAAACTGTGAATCCGACGGGCTACAGTTTTGTCAGATAGTGCAACAGACTCTATAAATTTAGTGTTGTAATTAAGCATTTACCAAATTTTCTTATTTTAAATAATTGTTTAATAAAAAAGCCATTATTAAATGGCCTGCCCTTCATAACAATTTCCAAACTTATTAGACTTGAAATTTCCATTTTTAATTTAGGAACTAATTTTGATTCGGAAAATTCTAAAAAATTTGTTTTTTGTCTATTAAAAAACTCTTCGCTTTCCTTATTATTTAAATTATTAATATGAATATGATAACATAAAAAATGTCGTTTAAGAACATATTCTCAACATTCCTTAAATGTTTTATAACATTTAAGGCATTGCATATTATTAAAAGCATTTTTTAATATAAAATTTTTTTGAGTGTCATTCTGAAATAAAATGATAAAGCATCCGCCACACATGTGTTCTTGTCGCAGACTAATCGACAACTGAGTCAAAAAGCACTAGAATACATGAGAGTTTTCTCTGCACAATTGTGCTATGAAATGGTAATCACGTTGAGTTTCCTCAGATCAAGTTGTATCCAGTCTCTAATACTGTCGACAAATCTTCCTGAAATTGCAAGACGGTGTCATCTTCATAGGTAATTACCACATTTCGAATCTGTTTCATTTCAGACCAGCAGCTCATACATTACCAGATTCCATAAGAGAAATGAAAGAACTCCACCCTTTTTACCCCTTTGATAATGTTCGAGCTCCCTAGCGTCAGGTAGGTCTAAATTCTTCTATTGCCCATTTAATTGTCTTCAGTGTTATAATTGGAGTCTAGTCTTCTGGTGATCCGCTGTCCCGGTGGAAAGTAAGTATCCACAAGAAATTCTCCGTCGTCCCTTTTTGAAGTACACTAGTTACACCTTCCATGTTGAGGCAGAAACTTCCCCACGAACACCTCCTGGCACGTCTCTAAATTTTTCTGTTGTTATTTATGGGCACTTTGTAGTGTTCCAAATGCTTCACGTTGCCGAATTTCCTTGTCACGTTTAAAAGTTTCCGTGATTTCACTCTCAGCTAGCGCATATATCCTGGTTCCATCAGAAGGGCATGTTTTGACCCGTTTTGAATATGATTTCTGAAAGGCATTTATCATAATAAATTTAGTGACAGAAGCTATAGCCCTAAGACACTATCAATTCTATTGCGCATGAGTGGGTCAATGCCAAAATTCACAAAACGGTGATAAAGATCCCAATTTGTGTTCCCAAAATTCCCAATATTTGTGCTATTACTACAATTATTTCTCCTATCAAGAGAAAGTTCAACAAATCTTCGTTTTAAGTAGAAGTGCTCCTCCGAGACCATCGAATTCATAATGTTATCATAAGTAATTGTCGTGGCAGGAGTTATATACAGTGTGTCTTTCCTATTCTTCCTAACAAAAGTGGATGTGTTACCCATGTCACATACATTCGAGATAATAAAATCCAAGACTGAGTATTGTTTACCACCACCGTTGTTACTATCGCTGTCGAAAGAAGGATCCAAATATGGAAGACTCCGTTCTCTTTTTTTTATAATTTTAGTCTGTGTAAGATTTATTCGGATAATACTGAACTATAGTAGTGGGTGATTTTTTTACCGTTTGGGTTTTGTAAATTGGAAATAACATACAAAATTTGCAAAAAAGAATGATAATTTAATTTGGAGCGATTGAAAAAAGCTTACCTGTCGGTAAATTTTTGAAGTCTACTTCATTTAACTGTTATCCTCGACTGCGCCGTAAACAGCATTTGTAATTTGGTCTTTTGACGGAGAAATTTTGACTGGTTTGTTACTGTATCATGTATCCCAACAAGAAAATGGATAATGGTATCGCTTGTTTTAAATGCGGTGCCTTTTTTGGGAGTGGTGTTTGTCAGATGAGGTGGTTCTCGATTCGTTAATCTCTGACAAGTGCGGAAAATGTATCTTTGTGGTGAATAAAATTGGCATTTATTTCAAGTACCGTAACTGAAAAGTCACGTTATTATCGGTAAGGCACTACCACTACATTAGCAGTGGTTAACTGTACGGTTGGTGTCTGGAGTAAGTTAATTTCACCTCGATAAACGGAGTCATTCGAATAAAAACACGCCACAAGTTTAGAAACTAAATATAGATGGCAGGTATCAGTTCTAGTATAAGTTTAAACCATTGACATCGTCTGCTTAAATAGTAACATTAGAAAGTGGTTCTTAATTATCAAATCTAATTTGCTTCGTTTTGTGTTGCCTTGGCTAATGTTCTTGCTAAAATGTGTAAAACAAATACTGCTACATATGCACCGATAATGCAGTTATTTACTACAAATACTTCATTTGAATGAATCCGTTACACGCGATGTATCCGTACAAAGAGGATAGATAGTTTTTATTCCCCATTTTGAGTTCTTATAACGCTAATGATTCATATGTTTTTCGATCTACAAATTTCGTCTATATTTATTAAAAAAAAAATTAAAGTTATGGTCGACCAATGTAGAACGTCAAGTCCAAAAACAATCATTAGATTTTGATCAACTAGACTATGTCTGCCTTGACGTCTGAAATTGTTTTATATAAGTTTCTGACAGTAGTCAACGTGGCGACCACTAGGACGATCCTTGTCCTGCTGTATTCAAACCTCCTCATGGCCCTCCTCTGGACGTAAAATTTGGGTTGTGCGTAGGGTAAAAATGTCAAAATAAAAATCCATGAAAACCACTACACAAGGTTCTAGAAAAATTCCCTCAAAAGTTGATGATCAGGGCAAATGTGGATGCTTCCGCCCACTTGGCGGATGCTTTCATGAAATATAGGACTGCAAAAGGCCTGCATCTTGCGATGTATATTACGGCTGCCAAGAGAATAAGCACGTATTCAGATGAGGATTTGTGGTTAATAAGAGACTTCGCTATCTTGTCTCTGGGTTCACTGCTGTGAACGCAAGAATAGCCACAATCCGCATCAGGGCAAAATTCTATAACATCAGCCTTATTTGTACTTACGCCCCAACGGAAGTAAAGGACGATGTGATGGCTTTCTACGCTAAGCTCGAGGACGTATGTGATAAGTGCCTAGCCCATGACGCCAAAATCGTCTTCGGCGCGTAATATGGCAGTATGTAGCACAAAGTCTTAGCATTTCGACATTCATAAGGTCACTTGGATGTCTTTCGATCGATGAACATCCAACCAGATTGATCAGATTGTTATTGACGGAAGACAAGTCTCCAGTGTACTAGATGTGTGCACATTTAGAGGTCCAAATATCGACTCGGACCTTGTCGCAGCCAAGTTTCGATTGCGCATTTGCGCCTTGAGGTCTGCGCGCTCTAGTGCATTGTGGAAGCTGGACGTTAAGAACCTGTGATCACAAAGGACAGCTGAGGCGTTCTTCGGTCTACTCTCGGAATAGCTCCGTCGATCTCTGTCTAATCTCAGCGACATTGGTGGAATGTGGGCCAACATCTCCCACTCCTTGAGCACTACTTCAGAAACAGTCCTTGGTTTTGAACATCCACCCAAACGAAATCAATAGTACAATGGAGAGCGTCGCTAGGCGGGTCCATCGTAAAACGCCGCATATAGGAAAACGTCATTGTCGAGAACTACAGAGAGAGGAAAAGGGATAAGTGACGTCTTCTCAGACACAAGAAAAGAGAACAGGAAAGACGAGAGCGTGAGGAAGTCGAGATGTATAGATGTAGGAATGACGCTAGAAAATTCTATCGAGATCAAGCGGCTAACCGAAGTTTTGAAACCCGGAGCATGCTGAGGTTGTGGAGGAAATGCTTCACTACTCTACAAGTTTCGTTTTATTTCTTCTTTAAGGTTCAGTATTGTGGTGAATTGTGGTTCACAACTTTGTCGGTCTCTTTATCAGGGTATAATATTAAACGGATTTATGGAAAAGGCTATACATATGTGAGAAAATGAATTGCGGCCAAAATAATCCATAAGTTTAGGGCCGCTATTGATATGGCGGTTAATTTGGTAGAGTACGTATTACTCAAGATTAGATGAATATGAAAATATTATTATATTACACGTGATCTTATTTCGAATGCTTTCGTTCTCTTATACCTGATAGACAATTTGCATCTTTTTGGTCTTGATGCATCCAATACTACAAATGCAACGCATTCGTCTAGTAGCATGCCTCTGTATCTCTTCTTTCTAAGTCATCTATCAAATATCTTGCTTTATGGTGAACTATCAGCAACGCCATGAACGAAAAAAAAATAAAGTCAACCAAGCTAATCAAGTGCTGTTAGAATAAAGAGCATCTTCCCCCACCCTTTCCTTGATATTCACTCGCTCCAATCGCTGCCCTAAATTTTCTATTTTCTATTTTCTCATTGTTGTATTCACAGTAAATAATTAATAAATTCAAGGTGCATAACTTTAAATTAAATTATATTATATTATAAATTATAAATTAAATTAAATTAATTGAAAAAAATATAATTAAATAATAATAGAATGAACACGATTATATAAAAGAGAAAATTAATAAGAAAAGAATTAATTTAATATTCGTTGAACTAATGTGGCCTATTGATTAAAGTAGGATACTAAAATATTACTAAATAAGACCTTTCTATTTAGTAATGAAACAGGTTGCTAAGCATGTTGTCAGTGATCACTAACTAAATACGCATAATATTATAAGTAATATTACCTTTTATTAGGAATAGGATAGAAAGAGAAAATAAGGTAAAAATAATGAAAAACGAACACTCGCCGATATTGATGTTAATGTAGCAAGTTAAAGAGCTCTCATCAAAAGCTGATATACAAATATACAGTGATAAGAGATATACAGTGTATAACAAATGTCTTAGTACGGCAATATATTTTAGTAATTTCATAAATTTTAGCCGAAAGTTTGTATAAAAATTTTTAGTTTCTATATTTATTTCAATTTTTTTATATTTTTCACAAAACACTCTGGTGGTTTTACATTTTGGCAGCTTTTTTACTTTTAGACACCTTTTTAATTTACCGTAATGAATGTAACTCTTTTTAATAAAAATTATGGTGTTAGCAATGCTTTTTCATTAAATATTGCAAGGCGTACTTACACTTTTGCTAACTCTATAAAAAAAAAAAAAACAAAAAGATTGTTAATCCATTTTTAAACCAAAATAATAAAATAAATTTAAAAAAACAACATTTTGGATTTTTTCGGATATTGTAGATCTTTGGGGATACCTGCCCAGGACTTTTGGAGGCTATCAGTCAGTCAGTCAGACTGGTGACCTGATAAATCCAATTCCACACTTCTTTGCCTCCTCCTTTCGATCCCAATATCGTTTCTGGTACAGGGTAGTTAACAATAATAATTTAACAACAACAACAACAATAATTTTAACACAACTGTATACATATTTCAAAAAGAAAAGATAAATCCTTTTAAAAAATAAATTATTCTGAATTATATTGAAGACGCCGTAGCCTAGTAGGTAGTGTGTTGGCTTATTAGACGAAAGGCCAGGGTTCGAATCCCCGGTCAGACATCAAAAACGAAATATGAAAAAAATATTTCTTCGGCGGCTTTCTCTCTCAGCAGCTTTCTGGCAAAAACTCTGAGAGTAAATAAAATTGCCATGAAAAGTTTCTCAAAAATCTGTCGTTCGGAGTCGACTTTTAAACTGTAGGTTCCGCCACTCATGTATAAAATTAACACACACAACATAAGTGGTATTAGAAGCTAGGCCGTAATCCTGACTGAAGGATTGTAATGGCCAATTATATATGTGTATATAATTATTTTAAACCGAAAAAGAACTACACTCTTACGTTTTTTTTAAGAAACTATCGGAAAAATATGTAATGGCTGCAACGAAAATACACACGTGAAAAACTTGTCAATTACTCTTAGTCCATTCTCTTTAATCTTTTAGTAAAATATTTCTTCAAGCCATTATATTTTCAAAGAAATTATATATAGGACCTTACGTTGCTCTTACACTATGAAACTAAGAATTTTATAATCCACTTGAAATCACCCGATCACTTTTGACGTTGTAACTTTTTCATTGAATTTATATTTAATTTGCACTTCGCACAATCCAATTGTTTCAGTTGTGTCTGGAAAATGTTCGGCTCAGTAGAACGTGTCAACATGCGTTAAATGTATCTGACTCATCATGTCGAACGTAATATTTTGACTGAAACTTTAATGGCATAGCATTTGATTTTAAATTTACAATCGAATTACTAATCCTACCGTTAGAAGATAGACATAGCAAGTCTTGGTTTTCTCAGCGTTTTAGAACTCCAGAAATACTGGGTAATTGAAAGAATGAAATTTTTCCCGTTTTATTTGTTTGCTGCAACTGACTCTTAGCAAAAGTGTAAAGTAATGCGCAAAATTGGAGTAAGCAAATATGGAATTGATGCTCTAAATAACAAATTTTTTAATATCCGCCATAACTATGGTACTTGCGAAAACCTACCTCATACCCATATTGCTATATGGATGTGAACTCTTCTCAAGCTGTGATACAGTGAGTAAAAATAGGCTGAGAAGTACATATAATAATATTGCCAGATATATTTATGGTCGTGCAAGATATAGCAGTATATCTGAATACGCGTACAGAATTTATAACGTGTCATTTGAAGATCAATTACAATGCCGTACTCTTATGTATCTACATAAGATCATTTATGTTAAACAACCTCATTATCTGTATAGGAGGTTAATTCTCTGTGAAACTTAACAGCTTTAGATACCGCAAACGAATTTTTAATAGACACTTCTATATTAATGCAATCCGTCTTTGGAATGAACTACCAAACGATATAAAGTTATTAAGCAATGCTAGGCAATTCAAAACTGCTATAGTTACGTTTTTCTAACGAACAACAAAATAGTTGATGCAATTACTGAATTATTTAACAATAACTTAATAATTTTTTTTACTTTTTTCAATTTAACCATAATATTTTATATAATTTAGTTGTAAGTGAGCTTATTTTTTAACTGAACATTATGCAATTGTCTGAATTTATGTCTATGTCCCACCAATACTGTTAAATAGGATAATAACTTGTTGCACTGTGTTTACGTTTGAATAAATAAAAATAAAAAATAAAATAAATATTGCCTCCGTAATTTTTTTTTTTTGTTGGAGAACATTTTTATTTTTATACTTTCATCCACGACTACGTGAACTTTAATCTGCTTTTAATAAGGTCCAACTAATTCCCAATATATCGGAAATTGCAAAAATTATTTCAGTAAACAAATGAAACTCTAATTACAGACCGTCAGACGTCAATTCTAACGTTCCTATTAAAACCATCTTTTTAAGTTGCCAAATTGAATTTCGTAAAGAACTCAGCTATATAGTGGATCTGAAATTGATGTTCCGGAAGATGTTGAATAAAACGTTAATTATAATAGTTTTATATTCTTGGTACTTTTTGATCAGAATTCTTCCATAAGTTTTCATAGTGTACTATTAATCTGATAAATTCTTATTTAACTGACAGACATGAATTTGTCAACTCAGGTGACACTTCACACTTCTTTGTTTTTGGTTTACATTAATAATCTGTCAAGCAACTTGAACATTGTAAAGTAAGATTGTACGTTGAAGATGTGCAGATATATTTATGTAAGATGTTACTTTACATCAGTCAACCGGTGTGTAAGAATTATGAAGATAATGAAGGCAGACTCAGGCTATCAACTCTTCACAAGGAATAAAGGTGCTGAAGGGTTGTGGGTTTGCGGATGAGTCAACCGACTGCGCCATCGATTGCATCCAATATTCGAACGAAGGTAGACGACTATTGATTGCTCCAAATTGAGAAACAAACGCTAAGAGACAGGGAGCAGTTCTTGCAATGCTGGACAACTACGTAAATAATGAACTTTTATTTTTTAATTTGCGACTTTCAAAAGAATTTTTTTTATCTGCTTTAATTTTTTTCTGTTTATCTTAATTATTTTTTTATTGCCTTTATTTAACGCATGTATTTGTATGTATTTGTGTGGAGCGAAAAGTTTTGAGATTACGGAGATATATACTGTTATGTCTTCCGATATTAATTTAATGCGAATAGTACCACATTTTATTCCGAAAATAAATTGACCACGTAAAAGACAATTTGTTGTTTTAACGTTCATAATTATACTCACCTAGTGTTTTAGTCTCATTCTGCACAATTTTTAGTAATTTTATTTATTTTCACAAATTTTACTAGTTTGTTTGTAGCTAAATTATATATTTTTATGCTTTACGCTTAATAGTTGCTGTTTCAAAATATTCGTATTGCTATTCCCATATTTTTCACTCGGTTGCCACAACTTTACTGTGTTCAATGAATATATAGAACGGCGTATACGTAGAACTTTGACTTTTTCATCTGAGAATTGCACTTTAAAACATGTTTTCAATGTGCTCCATTTTAACCTTTTTACTTTTACAGACGTCGAGTATTTCATCAGGTATCATCGCATTTCTTTTGCTCTCGCGTCTTTAGATTCCTTTGTTGTGTAACGCAAGTTCTATGTACACCAAAGTACTAATTGTGTCTACCATCGTTACTTTGTTTGAACAACGTGCGACATATTCTATGTGATTCAGCCTTAAGCCGTGCACCACCGGCCAAAGTTCGAATTTATAAAACACTGATTAAAGATTTCGCTATTGGTTAGATGATTTAAAAACTTTTTAAGGAATTTTGAAGCATTTTGTACAAAAAGAGCGAAAATATCATTTCAAAACTGTTTTGTTCATTTATTTTTAAAATTCCTTAAAGAACAATGAAAATTACGAGCGTTTACCTTGTAAATAGAATCAAGTTAATTAAAAAATTTGGCCAATATGTGCCAACTACATACAATGATGATAAAGGCTAAAAGCCATACATTAAGGTTCTTTTTCTACACGCAATGAATCCGCCGTAATTTTCACGTATTCAGAAATAAAACATTCAGAACGATTAATTAAAATTTTAATACGGCACGATATTTTAACGTTCAAATAAACGTCATCCATTTTCGTATTATTCGAATTTGTGTGCTTTTTTTAAATTTTGAGGTTTAAATACGCCAAATTTCACTTCGTAGTATTTTTTTAATCGTTACGAAAAAGTCCATTTAGCTCGTAGTGATCTTTCATCAAAGTAGGATTGAATTACTGTTTCTGGTCATTATTTAAGGGGAAAGAGTGTAAATATACTCATATAATAATAAAAAGCGCTATGTTTTTTTGTAAAGGTCTATTTTACTGTGGACAGTAGAATACTTTCCAGTAGTATTACGCAGTCTTATATCACTCACTGGTTAGCATCTGTTTTTTACTATATCGGGTCCAACTATAAACTGCGACATTCCAATTACGATGGTGAATACTTATTTCTTGAATTTACCACACACTGTCAAATTGTTGTTTCTCTGCTGTATCAGCGATATAGAAATCCGGTGCGAACTCGTTCTCAACACACTTTGAGTTTTTACGCCTTTGAAATTATGATATTATGCGTGTGAAATATTATTTCAGAATTTGGTATTGAAATCTTAAAATAATCTTTTTCAGAGACGAGATTTTACCAATAAGAAGCCCATGTATTTAAAATAGTTTCAACGGCATTGAAACATGGTAGTCGTACGGTTCGTTTCGTTTTTCGAACATTTTTAAGAAAAACAATTACACTTTATTAGTTCAGGTATGCATTAATTTCACTTTGTTTCGGTATCGTATATCTTTCGTAAGAATTTTACTCTCACTTTTAAAATACGAATGTTAATTTTGACATAATTTTTGTATGGAGGCATTAATCGTATAAATTAATCTTAAGGTATACGCTAAGGTTTTGTATTTAATAGTGTGGACAAACATGGATGTGTGTTTCCCGACGTAATTTACAATTTTTATTTTCCCTTTTATCTTTTACATGCTTTACTTACTTTTCTGGCTAAAAATGTGGATCTGCAGCTGAAAAAATATTTCGCAACATACCTTTGGTTGTTTCAAATGGAATATCAAACTTTTGTGCCAAGTCTTTAGTGCAAAAACCTTTTTCATTCAAGCTTTTCTTTCTGTTTGTACTGTTTTGTGAAATATTCAATAGTGATGTATTCAATAGTAATGTATACATATGTACATAGTATATATACATTAAGAATATATCTTCTACAAAAAACTAACAAAACTCAAGGATAACATACAGGTCTCAAAATATCAGTACAAGTTTTATTTGTACTAGCACGGTAATGGTTTTTAGATCTTACGAAAATTAAAGGAATCTACCCCTTCCAGTACAGTAACCACATGTAGCAACTTTTTATAAAATACCACTCGAACTCTGGGTGAAATAAGCCGGTAATTTCAAAAGGTATGACTGACTAGATGATAAAGAACGTAGATTTAGAGATTTATAGAAGTAAAGATATTTTTGCTGCGTAGTCGTAGTTTCATATATTTTTTAATTGAAATCTTTAATGAATTAAATATTACTATTATAGTGAAGAGTATTTGTGAAATCAGAAGAAACAGCATATTATAATAGCTGCTAATAGTATTTGCAAGCGCCTTTGGCTTGTAGGCATTGTGTTGACTTACTAAACCGGATGTGGTTTAAACCCCAGGTATTTCAAACGAAATATAAAACAAAATTCTTCTGTGGCCTTTTAGCAGTCTTTTGTGAAATACTCTGAACACAACGCGGGTGATGTCAGAATCAAGGTCGTAATCCTGGCCATAGAGTTGTAATGACCAATAAAATTGTGGCGACGGAATTGCATCAATCGATGTTCTTGCTGTTAGGAAGCAGTTCAAGTTGCATACAGCGTGAGAAGTATTCTTAGCAGTTAAGACAGTGACGGCATAAAGGCTACATCACTGGAACATTTTCAATTGAATATGTGTCTCGCATTATAGATAGGACACAATCGAATCATAGGGCGTGGAATTCTTATTTACATTTTTGTTGTATTGAAAACATTTTTCACTTTAAAAATTTCGTTTATCAGACTGGTAGGTATGAAAAACTGATATTTTTTTCAAATCTTTTCGATTATTTTCTCAAATTCTTATTTCGTCCATATGGAGGCTTTATAGCTCTATTATTTATATATATATATATATATTATATTATATACAATTAATTGTGCTCCGACGAGTGAGCTTCTCGGCGTAATATAAAAGTCACGTGAATGCATTTATGTTCATTTACCTTAAATCTCCAAAGATATGAACACTTTCTAGTTGGAAAAATATGTTTCCGTATAATAGAGATGCTTTGTGGGAGCAATGTGGATTTAAATGCTCAAAGATATGCCTGAAGTACTTTGCTGCGGAAAGTTCGTTACTATAAGCTAGGAATCTGTCACAAAGTTGTCCCCGTTAATTACAAACTTCCGGCCTATTATATACATATAACCTGTCGAATCGCTAGAAAATATCTTTAGAAATAGTAGTGCAGTATTTTTTTTTTACTTCCAAAGAACTTCTTATGGCCTGCACCAATCTGTAGGCTATTCAATAGGTTTTAATGATGTACTATGTTGGCACTATGTTGGAGAAAGGTGTAAGAATTATGGACATTAGGTAAAGGTAATTAGGTCTAAAATACTTCTGCAGGAAGAGAGTTGCACTCATGGTCTACCCAAAGAACGATTTCACTTCATAATGCATATATCCCCTGTATAATTTACCTTCAACAGATATGCTCTACATGACATACGAATATTAAGCAAAAGTGCTTGGTTTTCAGCAACAATTCTCTTTATTTCACTCGAACAGATCGTGTTTTAGTACAGATAGTTCAATTTTTTGCACCTGCCTTTGAAATGATGAAGGAGTGAAGTATTTCTCATTAGAACACTTCTTTATACATTTGATATAATGGTTTCAGATAATAATGCCCATCCAGAACAGCGACTGACTCTGTTTATAACACCTATAATTATAGATTCAATATTGAAAAGTTAATTGCGTTGAATTTCTTATTAAATATTGGATTTTATGCGCATGGAAATCTGACCAATTCTTATGAAACCATTCGGAAAAGAGTCTCAAGAACAGATGCGTATGTGTATCCATATTAAGCCTTTTTTGCTTAAATCTCTAAAGGCTTGATCTAATTCCGGGAATGATGGAATAATAAAAATGATACCCAATCCTGACAGCTCTATAATTTTATTATCAGCAATGTCCAAAGTTTTTAAGAAACTGCTTTATCCCATGCCACTTTACAACGTAATGTATGTATGTATATAGGAAAAATAATACATATCACTTTATATGTATGTATATATAACTTTTTTTTTATATTTTCTTGATTTCTAATCATATTCAAAATAGACACGTCTCTACTCTGAAAGAGATTATGTGTCGAGGCAATAAAATGCATAAAATTTTATTGGAAATAGAATTTCACAAGTTGTACTATTTCAAGATGAGCAGTCAAGCAAGATAAGTCATAAAAGTGATATAATATGAATCGCATGCTCTAAACAGGATACATTTTAAAATAAACTCAATTTTTGATGACAGCCATCCTTTTCATAAGTTACTTTTATTAACGAACAAAAAAAAAAAAAGAAAAAAAAAACGAGAGGCGTCAGGAAAATTTCTAGTTTGAATGAAGTTGTACTATAATATGAAATTAGCTACATTTAATACGATTAATTTTTATGTTATTTTTTTTTTAGAAATTTCTTGCCTGATTCTGGTCTGATAATTTTAACTCCGCACGTCATTTGGTCGATTAGTTACTAGAAATTTTGTAGAAAATGTATACAAATTGTGAAAGATCGTCATATAAACAACGTACACACGGCTAAGGAACTAGTCATATATCACTAAACGTTAATCAACCATTTATCTGTTTATGTGGCACATAAATTTACCCTGAAATTGAATAATTTTTAAAGCGATTGATTAGGTGCGCCAATAATATGCGGATAATGTACAATCTGGTAAATCAACGACCTGGTAAAAGGAATAATTCATTATTTTTTCTTTCTTTCCGGAGATCTATGCAATAGGTTTGAAAACTCTTACATAGATTTAAATACTTCACTCTTTCCTGTACGCAGTCGGGAAGTATAATACAGCCATCGAGTACCATACAACCTAATTCATGCGTCATTATTCATACGATCACATTTGGAGATTGACTGTAAATCAGATGCAAGTGAGTCCTTATCCATATTAAGTCATTTTGTCTCAACCTTCAAAGCACTCAAAAGGAAATCGAACGATGTATGTTAGTCATCTGAAGAAAAATAAATAAAATTTTAAAATAAATAATAAAATAAACAAAACTAAGTACGAGACTTGGAGATAGAACTGTGGTACCGATTTTAACCTGAACTAATCTGATGGAATCCTATCTATAAAGTGAAAAGTAACTGCCGACATCAAAAGAAATAAGTTTCGATGAAAGTGTATCATGGCACTCTCTATCAAAAAATTTGGAATATATGTTGGATTGAGTGATTCTTTCTTTCCGTAAGTAATGTTAATATGTCACCGGTAGGACGAGTATTACTGAAACCATATTGTGCTGTTACTGCTCAGATTATTTACTTCTAAATATTTAACTCTAGTAAAGCAAAACCGAAAATGCATTCATTCTTTATTTTTAAACAGCAGTGTGTTACATACATAATTGGTAATTACAACCCTTCAATTAGGATTACGGCCTAGCTTCTCGCACCACTTATGTTGTTTGTGTTAATTTTATACATAAGTGGCGGAACCTACAGTTTTAAGTCGACTCCGAACGACAAATTTCTTGAGACACTTCATGGCAACTTTATTTACTCTCAGAATTTTTGCCAGAAATCTGCTGAGGGGAAGTCGCCATAGAAATATTTTTTCATATTTCGTTTTTGATGTCTGACGGGGGATTTGAATCGTGGTCTTTCTTCTAATAAGACAAAACACTACCTACTGGACTACGGCGACGTTAGTCCTGACATCTGCGGCGAAAAGGTTGGCTTTCACGTCCCCTGAATTGAGTGTCTTTACTCTAATTTGAGTTTCTGAGGTGGAATTAACTGTTAAAAGTTAGGAAACTTCAAATCATTGAAACTACAAAACAAGGTATACAATATTGACAATTATATTTCTCTTTAATTGTACATTCATACAATATATACTGATTTTGACATGAACGACAACAAATAAAAAAAAGAGTTGCCTTCTAAAATTATTATACTAATTGTCAGATAACTATATCTCATTGGATACTTATTTGTTTACATATTTATTAAACAACCAATAACATCTAAACATATATGACGCCTAAACCAGGTAAAATATTAATGCGTTGACGAGTAGGAGAAATTACATTTTTTTTTTGTTTATTTCGTGTTACTGCAACATCACATTTTCTACCGTCTACTGTTCAATTTTAGGCTCTAGCCGACAACGCATTTAAAACAGTTGTTTTACAAACACTGGAAGAAAACTTAAAGCTTTCATAATACAATGAGAGTTTTCATGATTTTTAAAATTTGTTTCATTTATATCTACTTCTTATAACTTTACGAAAAACGTATGTATGTATGTATGTATGCATTACAGATTTTTTTTGTTTAATAGAAATACTACTGTGTATAGAGGTTAATTGAATTTTGTTTTCTGATATAATTTAATTGATTTTATTTTTAATTGTTAAATATAAAGTGCTCTCGAGAAAACAAGAAATTATTTGGTTTCAACCAAGATTGCATTCGAAAATCTTTTTGTTCGAATTATTCGTTATGCATTCAGATTCACATTCCATTTTCTTTATATTGAATGTTTCATCAATATTATACAGATTTATGCACAACATTCATAAAAAAAAGAAAATTTAGAGAAGAGTGAGTGGATTGATGCGTTAATGTAACATATAAGTGTGGAAAAGTCATTTAAAGCGTTTTATGAAAATGATTATCATGTTATTTCTCTCGGTGTAAGTCGTCAATGGAAAATGCAGGATGCTGCAGCAGGCAGCAACATAACTTGGGGGATGAAATTAATGTGAAAACATTTAATGTGCGTATATAAGCAAATAATGGAATAAACTAAACCAAGAAAAAGGCGGTCCTCATAAAATGGGGGTTATAAAGTAAAGTTTAAGACCGTGTGCATCACTTTTAAAAGTATCAGAAGATTTTTTTTTCGTCCTTTCAGAAATATCGTAAATGTTTATGGCAGATATAAAAATGTAATTTACCATTTCTATTTTCATTTACAAGTGGCATGTGTTTCCCGTTATAATAAAATCTAACGGCAAATTTTACCTCCATCCCAACCACCACCGATTGTATTACCGCCATAATGGCTGAATATTTCATACATTCAAGTTGTTACATTGTACTTTGTTATTGGCGTTATCTTTCCTTTGATATACGTATGTATGTATGTATGTATGTATGTATGTACTTTATGTGAAAATATTTTATCGATACTTTGTAATAAATTTTGCAAAATTACAGCAGCCATTATGCCTCTCTTTTACAACCATCGCGTATTTTCTTAATTTGTTGTGAAACTCAATGTAACATTATTTTAATTTAAATTATTTTCTGGAATTCATTTAATGCGGAATCCGATTGTCCACTTGGTCAAATATTGACACATCAAAGGTTTAAAAACTAGTATAAGGGTTTAAATGTATCACAACATCTCGACGGGAGAAATAAAACGAAAAATTAATCACAAAACATTCAGTGCTTGTTGTAGTCCGTTTTTTTTTTTATTAAAACAGAGTTTTTAACAAAAGGATGCGAAATTAAACACACAAAAAATGTTGAAAGTTAAATTGACCATGAAGTGTATGTAAATTGAGTAAAATGTGTTATTTTTAAGAAACAATACGGTTCACACTTTAAGAACCAATGCGGTCATACAAAAATGACTTAAGAATACGTCCGATATGAATACGTCCGATACGTAAAAAGTCAAGAGAATTACATTTTACAGTTTTAAAAAATGTTATTAAAAAGTAATCTTGCAACATTGAACATGAACTCTATCCATTAATATATAAATTCCATATGCAAAATATTTGAACGAAATAGAGACCCACGTCTTGGTTAATTCGCTTACGATACAAATTTAAATTATTTAATTAACAAAACGAATCAATCCAATTTAAAAAGAAAAAAATTTAATATTTTAAAAAAATTCTTAAATACTCTTGTTTATTTTTGACATATTACTTGCTTAGGACTACGAGATAGTATCTGACCTATGTTGTATGTGTTAATTTCATCCATGAGAAGAATACAGGCCTTTGGCCACAAGATCCTGAGGAGAGATCACCAAAAGAAATCTCTTTTCGAGATTTCAGAGCTGAGGTTTGAACACACGAGATCTCGTTGCGAGGGCCAACAAACAAAATGTTATTAGAAACGGGAACTTTAACATCAAAAGTTTAATTAAAAGGTGAAAAATGTTTAAGGTATTTAGAATAAAATCGTTTTAGCTTTTTTTTTTTGGTACTTTTCATATAAAATTATTGATCGCTTAAATAATTTTGATCCGATTTTTGAAAATTCGAACTTTGGAACATATTATTCAAATATACGTATCAGGAGATTTGATCGAGTTTGATTGAAAACTTGATTTTTTCCTTATTGCTTTAATTATGACCATCCTTAATTACATAATTTAATTAAACAGGATAGAATAGCTGTTGATATTCTTAAATAGTATTCTCTTGTGAAGAACAAACACTTAGTTTGATAAAATCGTACAATAATTGCCGCATTTATTATTTAAAGAGTATAACAGTCATGTAATATTATTCATATCATTATCAAAATAACTTTTATTTTAAATGTTTTTTTTTCAAATTTTTGTTGGATCTTGGTTTCTTATTGAATAAATTTTCATTTTCTTCGGAAGCACTTTTCAATTGAATTCTTCCCTTGGCGGACCTCTAGTTTTCAAAATCGGTTTAAAAACAAGTTTGGAGGGTTCGAAATATAAAAAAAAAATTTTGTTTTTGAGTTCCAACTCAACTAAATGTACAAGTTAGACTATGTGGTAGTTACTCGGGTGCATTTAATTTTTTGTTTTGTTTCGCATAGTGTAATAAATAAAATAATAAATTTTTCACTAATGCCCTTAAATGAATTAAACGAAATATTATGTCTTTATTGAATTTAAAAAAAGCCAGCATTGAATACTGCGGTGTAATCTTTGTGTTCCAAAGTTCTTGATTATTAGGTAAGAATGTATGTGCAAATCAAACAACTGTTAACTGTTTCCCCATTATGTATGTCTAATATAAAACTTTTAAGTAGCCTTAGTTTGACTTAAAGGATTTCATTTTCCGAAAGTGAACCACATAAACAAAAACGAATTATTAAAAATGAAACAAAGCTGAAAATTGAATAGACGTAGAAGACTAATTCAAGATTTTCTACAATTATTGACGATCGAAACAAAAAAAAATAAAAATTCAAAGACACTTTAAAATCTGCTTTTATGAAAAAAAAAAGAAAAACAAAAAAATAAAATTTATTTATTAACTGAGAAATAATGTTCTACTCTGGAAAGGTTGGTAGTTTAAAAATTCGTAACAATGTTGGAATCAGACTTAAGAAATATAACTTTCTTTTTTGTCTAGAATTAGAAATTGTAACTAACTTTAACGCAATAATTTCAATGTTTAAAAAATTGAAAACAAGAAGATTAATTGATTAAGAAATAGGTAATCAATATATTTAACCTACTGCTAATGATTCAGAGAATCTTTGAACACTTTAAAGCCTAACGCCTATCCTTAAGACGTAGATGTAGAAATTCTGTACTGCAGTATTATACTCTTTCAACAACCGATGTGTAGTTAATACTTGGAGTCAACATTTTTATCTGTAAACACTTACTAATTACAATACAAACCGGGAGGAATGATAAGCTTGTACCCTGTTGAATTGAGTTCGTAAACTTCGCCATTTCAGATCCATGGTTCTTTAACCAGACTAATATCTTCCCTACCCCATTGTAGAGTCGGAGAAAAATTGCAGACAAATCAACATTGGAGTGATGAACGTTCATCTTGATTACATTCACCCGTTTTGGATGCAACAACCGTTGAGACAATTTCCGAAGAGCACTTTGATGCTAGCCAAGTCGTCTGTCATACTTACCTGTGCTGGAGTATCTTCCGGGGTAGAACCTCTGTAACTGTCAGTTCTGGGGTAGGCTTTGGCTTTGGCTTCCCTGTCGGCTATGTATACTTTAAGGTATACTTTGCCAAACCGTAGAAGATAAAACTTTTCCACGATTTGAGGAGAGGAAGGAATTCTTCGTTGAGAAAAATGATTGTATTTCTGCACCCGTTATTGAGTCTCCAACCTTACCTACAAGCTAATTGTCTATAGGAAAGTCAGCGTTAGATATCCTGCAGAGGTGCATGATCTTTTCAGAATTTGCGATATCGGCCCCTAGTATTACGTCTGAGGGATTATATCTTTGGAGATGACGTTAACTTCTGCCCCCGCCATAATCCCCAAGTTCCTCGATTGCGAACTTATAGAGGTCCCATGAACGTTGCTCCTCACAGGCCATTAATTTCAGGTGACCCCGATACCACCCCGCGCCATGGATCCTTCAACATGACATTCTTGGTCAAAAATAGTATTAGGCACGACCTTGGAAGCTTGTCCCAAAACCGTCAAGCTCTTTGCTTCCGGTTTAGCAATGCCTTTGGTACACTGTCAAAGCGGAACATTTTTACATACCCATTCCAATATACCTTTATCATTCTCAGAGAGTTGGTTGAGTAGAATTTTCTGTAATTTGGAGAGAATATGGAAGAATACGCGTATTTTCTTACAGCCTAGATTTACTTTACCAAGTTAACTGCTCTGCGAAATTGAGGTTTCGATCGATAACCACCCTTGAAACTGCAGCTTTTTGCTTCGGTTTAGAAATAGACACCCGTCTGTTTCCAAAAGGTTGTGTTTGAGTTTCGCTTTTGTCAGCTTCAGAAATCTTGGGATTCACACGAGTGTAGGGGAGAGGGAGGTTGATCTGATCGTAGCCCTCGGCAATTTGACAAGTCCAAAAACTATTTACCGAGATGGCTAAGTATCTGTGAACTTTCTTTCGAGACTAGAAAATATCTGAAGAGGGCCTATTGGCAGACTGATCCTTGGTGCGAGTCCCATTACATCGTGATTATTGTTTTATTTCTTTTTTATTTTATTTTTTTTAATTTCTATAAATTCGAATAAAACGTTTTAATTTCGTTTTTATAATTTAATTGATGGATAGTATAATTCATGGAATGAATGATTCTATGCAAGTAGAAATAGGTCGGGATTTCTAATAAAAACAATTATTTTTGAACAATAAATTTCTGTATTCTGTTCATAAGAAATGTAAATAGTCATTCAAATTTTATAATTGAAGATTGTTCATTCTGAAGCTCAACTTCTGCAAAAGTAATTTATGTTTGGGCCACTAGCATATTAAACAGTTTGAATGAATTTAATTCGTAATGTTAATTGCCATATATTGTATAACATAAAATTGAATAAAACAATTAAAACACTAATTGGAAATAGGATCAGTGACAGTGATACATATACAAAGCAAATTCATCGATACAAATTCGCACTGCATTTGGTTTCCTACAAGAAACCTTATTATAATTTTACGTAAAATAGGAAGAAGGTCGGAGAATGCCAACAAGTTCATCACTAGGAAAATCATTTGGGAAGCGGAAATTTCGGTTTAGCTAAAATGTGATATGAGTTATGACACCTATGTATAGGGATACAACACCTTAATTAGAAGAACACATGAAAAATTTAATGAAAGTTTCTAGTATTGCTGACAGTATTCTATGTTGATTGTGGAGGAGTGCACCAGAGAAAAATGTTATGAATAAAAACAACGTCTGATATTGAAAAGAAAAAATATATCAACCTATTAAATTATAATTTACTTAATTGGTCACACCTCAACCACCATACTTTCCTAATTCGATCTTGTAAAACTTCTCATTGTGCTAAAAAATTTTAATAGGAAGTGTTACACTGTTTAGTGTTTATGTATGCATATATTATAATTGATGACAAACCGTCCACTCATGTATGTATGCTTGTAAGTTTTTCCTTGGATGAAAGAAATAACAATTTTATTTAAACTTCAATAAAGTCAATATTTTAACGAAGAAAAAATGTTCTACTTTTAATTGAAAATCTAAAAGAACAACTCTGTTTGTAATTGTTTGATTTTGATCGGTTTTGTTTGATTTGATTTGATTTGATCGACGTAAGTACAGAGATTCACGAGAAAACCAAGTATCCGTTTATGAGCTTCAGCAAAATATTCTTTCAGATTTACAATTTCGAAATACTTTACCATAAAAAAGTATATCAATATTGATATTTATTAATAAAATATAATATTAATCATAAATTAAAAATTTTTCTTTGAACTGCACCAGCCCGAGCATTTCTATCGATTATTAAGAAAAAACAAAAAAAAAACTTAATTAATGCACATTTTATAAACTTCTATTCATTATTTTCTACCATCTTTTTATTTTCAGCGTTTAATGCCTGAGTTGGTATTTATTGTTAATTTTATTGTTAATTTTAGTTTTGTTATTATTTTTTATTTTTTATTGTACTATTAACATAAAGAGTTCAACCATTAAGAAAGTATACGATCCTTTTCGCTAGTTACAACATCGACGTTCCCATCTATGTGGAAACATGCCAAAATTGTTCCGATTTTAAAACCTGATAAGAGTTTTCGGCCAATTGCCATCTTACCCTATTTATCAAAGGTTTTTGAGAAACTGATACGTAAGCAGATAAGTCGCCACTTACACACTAACTCCATGCTTAATGAAAGGCAATCTGGTTTTAAACCCAAGTATAGCTGCATTAGTGCTTTAATTGATGTGACTGAGGAAATCAGATTCCAAGTTGATAAACGTCATACTATGTCATTACTTATACTGTTTGACCATTCTAAAGCATTTGACACAGTACATCTAATTCTATTTTACTTCATAAATAGAAACAAATGTACAATTTTTCACCTACTGCGTTAAAATTAATATCATCTTACTTAGGTAACAGAATCCAAAGTGTTTATTATGACTCAAACATATCGAGAAGCTCTTCAATTCCAAGGGGTGTACTACAGGGCTCCAATCTTGGTCCACTTTTATACATCATATATGCTAATGATCTTCCATTAAATGTAGAACATTGTCAGATACATATGTATGCTGATGATATACGTGATGATGCGCCTAATTGTATACGCTTAATAAACGAGGACTTACATAAAATTTACTTATGGGCATCTGCAAATGGACTAAGCCTAAAACTCAAGAAATCAGCTGTTTTAATTATTGGACAACCAAAAACTTTTATGACGTATCCTTCCACCAATACATATTAATAACACAAATATAAGCATTGTTGAATCAGTTAAAAAACCTAGGAGTAATACTCAACAAACAACTCAATTGGGCGGATCATATTAAAGCTAATTGTGGAAAAACGTTTGCTATGCTTCGTAATCTTTGGATGACGTAATATTTCACACCAACCCATATCCGAATGCTTTTAGCCAAAACATATTTATTGCCAACTCTAATTTATGGTTGTGAGCTGTTTGCTAGCTCTGATGCTGTTAGTAGATTAAATAGTTAAATTAGTTAGTAGGTTAAATATCACTTTTAACAATATTGCACGATATGCATTTGGTATGAAAAGAAATAGTAGCATATCATATCACATTATGCCAAACAAATTTATAATATCACTTTTGTTAACTTGCTGAAGTGCCGAGTATTACTGCTTTTGCATAGAATTATCTACAATCAACAACCACCTTATTATAGAGGAAACAAAATAAATTGTATAAAATATACCAAAGTTGCCTCTGAACAACACTTTTTCATTATCTCTATTCGTCTTTGGAGCCAACTAGCCTCACAATTACAATTAATATCCAATGCAAGCCATTTTAAAACTGCCATATTTAAGCACTTTTGTTAGTTATTTTTATTTGTTCTTTAATGTTTGTTTGCCTAAAATGTTACTCTTTAAGCAAAATTTAATATAGTTTAACTTGTTAATTTTTGTTTTTAAAATTTATTATGTTTTCTGAAATTAATTTTATAAACATTTCCATTATTTATAAACCTATATGACAATTATTAATACCAATACTTTACTTTGTACTTGTTGTATTGAATTTACTGTAAATAAGTAAGTTGACTAAATCTATTAAAGCACATACATATAAGCACATAATTTTAGTCGAACAGATTTCATAACCGATATGTCCACAGATGCAAAAAATTATTAATGTGTTGTTCCTCGACCATGTTAATGAAGTTACAAACATATGTATGTAGAACAAATCCTTGTGACTTGATAATACCAAATAATGGTTAAAATCATAATATAATAGCTGCAACGAAATAAATTTGTGTTGTTCATTCGTAAACGGATAAAACAATAGATATTCCATCTAAACTTTCTGATGTCCGATCATATTGTTCGATTTGGAACTGATAAGTTTAGAAATGTGTGACTTTATCAATGACGTACATGTTTATACCATTGGCCCTAGCCAATGTTGTCCCACTTTGAACATGTGAAATAATTGTTACATGAACAATTTGCCATTTTTGACGACGACTGCAATATTTTATATTTTTGCATAGACTTATACAGGCTTCTAAATTATTAGTTTGTGTAACCTTATATATTCTTTATATTGTTTTCATTCCTATACTCACACTACAGAAATGAAATAGGCCTTCTCAGGTTTTTATTGAGTCACGGACGAATTTTAAATTTCTTCCTATCATCAAGTCAATGATATATAAGCACACTCGTACAAAGAAAAAAAAAAGAAAAGATTTAATTTGTATACGTACCTTTGTATTTGTTTATAATTTTTATATTAAAATTCAATCTTAGAAATCAATTCGATTTCAATCAAAATAAAATGTAGGAATGATTATAGCTACAACTATACGTACAAAATCGATGTGAACTTAACATTTTTGATTGTTTAAAGAAAATACTTGTTCAGAAAAACATCCTATGGTTTCATCATTCCTATAAAACGATTGCTTCCTTTGTTTATAGTTTTCGGTTTTTGATTTTTTTTTTTAAATTTTACTGTCTGCACCCCCTGTATTTATTGCATCGGCGGTACTTGTACATATAAATACATATACATTCGTATGTACAAATTTATTTTTAATTGTTTATTTATAAATTTAACAATATTAGTTCCCATTCACTCCGTTAGGTTGTTATTATCGTTGTTTATTGTTCGTTATTTACTGTCAATGAATAGGTGTTAAGTGTAACCGTGCCTTTGTTAGCATAGAATCGTCCGGTCAATCGTTCAAATTGTTTGTCAACCCAATTAGAATATTTCAAGTTTTAAATACGATATTACGAGGCAGGCACACTTCAAAATGTATGTGAAATTCAATAAAAAAAAAAATACTTCGGTAAATGGAAATAAATTTACTTATAATGGGTCTTTCAACAATGAGTTTCAAACTTTAAGAGTTGATAGGGGTCATTTTGTTGTAGCTATATTTGTCAATTTGATTGCGATTTATTAATTCTGTTTAGGCAAATCAAAATGGGTGTTGTCTTCGGACAACGTTCCAAGAACGGAAGGTAAATGATCACTTATTACGAAGGGTATTCACAAAATGTGCTCTGAAACAGTTGGCGTCTTATCCTAATAATCATTGAAAATCGTCTTCAGCGATTATTATTTTTTTTAGCCTGAACTAGGGGTTTACATAAGTCTTGGGTTTATGCGACGAAGTCACAAACCACAGCGGGACTCAAAGCCAACATAACACATGCTAACGGTCAAAACGGAGTCATAAAAAATTAGTAGCGGATATTTGAACACACATAATGGCATCAACCGATCTTTCTAACAAATAAAAAATTTCAAGATATGAAATTGAAAATTAAATTTAAAGATAGAAAGAGCTTAATGAAAGAACCGATATACTAATAAATAGATTTGTTTTTATTATTTTTACCGGTTATGCATTGTAAAGCAGTTTTACTTTTAATATTTCTGGTTTAAAAATTACATAAGAATTCTGAACTCTTTATTATTACTATAAATGACCGGTGCTTATCTCTTATCCAGATACCCTGATTTGAGATCTGCTTAATATGCCATATGCCCAACAGAAGAGGTACAAGCAAAATATTATAAATTACTTCTTATTATTATGCTTGACAATAGCCCAAGGAATTAAAAATTAGGACAAGAGATAAAATTTCAATTCGGTTAATTGTTATTCCCTTTCCTTTCACTTTCAGGAAGACAGTAATAATCTGTAAAATAAACGTTTATATTCAATTTTATCACGGAGCGAAATTAAATTTTGAATATCGTGCTCTAAACGGATAAGATAATAAAAATATGTCGGCCTTAACTAACTATTAAATCAAATCAAGATTACATACATATATAATTGGCCATTACAACAATTTAGTCAGGATTACGGTCTAGCTTCTCACACCACTTATGTTGTGTGTGTTAATTTTATACATGAGTGGCGGAACTGCAGTTTAAGTCGACTCCGAACGGGCAGATTTTGAAGAAAACTTTTCATGGCAATTTTATTTACTCTCAGAATTTTGCAGGAAATCTGCTGAGAGGAAGTCAGCGCAAGAAATATTATTTCATATTCCGTTAAGTGTCTGACCGGGGATTTGAACCCTGGCCTTTTAGTCTAATAACGCTTCAATCAATACATATTTATGTTACAACGATATTCCTTATAAAATTTTATTAAAAATTCAAGTCTAATATTGGTTCCATCTTAAGGTCAGTTTGCTCAATATTCTGTGTATTATGCAATGTCAAAAAATCAAATCGAATTGAAAGTATAAGAATGTAACAGCAATATATAATGTAATGTAAATAATACGTAGAGTAATTTGATACTCTTATAATATTTTGGTTTTAAAAAAATTTTTCATTTGATCAGAGTTGTACATTAACAGCAGAACCAAAAAGAACATATTATTTTATAAATTAAACTAATTGTAACTATAAATTTTAATACTAAATCCGTCTTTATTTAATTTAAATGTATTTCTGTTTTATTTAAAAAAAATTTCATTACAAAATGAAAGAAAGGAAAAAACATATACGATCGTACCAATTTAGTAACTGTTTGGTTCGAACTTGGGATGGCGGCGTCATCGATTCATGTTTCTTTGATAACGACTCTGACCATGTAATCAAGATTTCTCTGCAAGCCTTCTGCATAAGGTCATGGCATGTCTGGTTGTTTTCAATCATATGGCATTTCCCTGTTAATTTATAGTACTAAGCAGTGATATATCGAATTACCTGCCCTTTTCGACATTTAGAACATTTGTGGTTTAGTGAAATAGTAACAATACTCTTTCAAAAATAAGGACAACCTGTTGGTTGTGTCATTTTTCTCTATTTTTTTTTCGCATTTTTGATGTAAGAACAAGTGAAAAAGTAATTTAACAATTTAATCTTACAGAGTCGATTGCACTAAATATTACATCCAGAAAAATCGAGCCGTAGAAAATGGTATTCGATTTCTTGATGAACTGGTAGATGGAATTTAATTGCGTTCATATCAGTGGCTATTAGGATATATTTTATCATTATGTGACTCCGGTTGGTCTCATTTATGCTTTTTCTTCAATACTTTTCCAACAAAGTTATCAAAGTTGTGAGTCCTTTTAAATAACTTTTGCTAAATATAAATTTCCTTCCATTTGAAATTCATAGCACACAATTAGGTTTATAAATATTACACATTGGCTTTGTTTTAGCTACACCAGCTAAATACTAGAATAGAGACAGAAATCTTAATGTAATACTTAATTATCGTTAGACATTTTATTTGCCATTTTTTTTTTATTATGGCTATATTGCCTTTTGATTTTATTATGCCTTGTAGACGCCTAGGAATTGTATCTACAAGTTTTATGATCAATTCTGTAATTATTTTATTCCATTGATCCTGCTATGTTAGGAATTTTAGCGATTATGGCAGATGAAGAGTTTTTGTTGAGAGCCTATTGAAATAGCCATTTGTTGGATAAACTCAATTTCTCTACTCTTGGAGCCTTATTCTGTTTGATAATATCCAGATAGTTCTCGTTTTTAATCATTCATACAATAAAACCTAGATTGTTAACTCCCGATACTGCCATGCACCCCCAGACCATAACTTGTCCCTTATTATTCTTTACAGTTTTCATAACACATTTACCATAACAGGCTTTTTTTCGGCACCAAAATATTTCGTATACACATTCCATAACTTATTAAATATCCCACCACACCGATATCGGTTCGTTTATATATATTTGTTTGCTTTTTGTTTGATATAAAGGATTTTCGCGTGGTTATCTGACATCCCCAATCTGTCGTTCGGCGTCGACTTTAAACTGCAGATCCAGCCAATCATCTATAAAATTAACACACAGAATATAAGTGTGTGAAAAGCTAGGTCGTAATCCTGACTAAAGGGTTGTAATGACCAATTATGTATGTATGTATCAGACATGTAATCCTTTTAATTGTAGAGCTCACATAATGGCAGCAGTTGTTGACTTTCCTGATGTTTGTGAGAGAGCCTCTGCTATTTTTACTGTTTTCGATTATGTATGTATTGTCCTTTACTTCTCTCACAATAACTCTTACCTCCGCGTCTGTAAGTTCTCTAATTTTTTATATTTCGCGTACTTGTCCAATATTCTTTATAATGCAATAATTCATGACAACAATTTTGTTTATTATCCACAAGAATTTTAAAGTATATTTACGTATATCAAATGCAGTGTTGTTTTAAACTGGTTGACATCGTCTAAGTATAGAATTTTGGCATAACGTTTTATTCTCAAATTTTATCAAAACTTGTGCTACACTTTTCTCAGATTGTATTTTTTTTTTCTAAATTTCATAAGTTCTCAAAGAGATTCGGATATGGACAGTGCGGGTAAGTCTAACACATTGATGTTGTTAACTTCGAATCGTTTCCTAGTGCAGTTTGGCGTTATATTTAGGGTACTTATCCTGCTGGACACGAATTGATGTGTTATATTTTCATTCGATATAATGTAGCCAAAAATGTTGAAGCCTTACAACATAATCTTTTACTTTCTAAATTTCTTGTATAGGACATAGTGACCTAACCCCACACTAGGAAAATTACCTGCAGATAAGAATATTATTTCAAACATGCTTTACCGTAGTACAGATGTAGGAATGACGCTCGAACATTTTATCAAAAGGTTAAGCGTCTAATCAAGGGTTATAAACCCGGAGCGTCCTCCTGCAAGGATGAGAATGGAAACCTGGTTACAGATCCGCAGGGGGTGCTGAGGTGTGAAGGAAACACTTCTCTACTCTACTACAAGGCAATGACGATACCAATACCGCCTTTAGAGATGATGTTCCGTACCCAATCGACGATGACGGCGTGGATATTCCGCCGCCTAGCCATGAAGAGGTCAAAGTCAACTATTATGCGACTTAAAAACTATAAAGCGGCAGATCCGATGGCCTCCCCGCTGAATTGTTTAAGACGATTGTAATGAGTTGGTAGGGCGCATGCACCAGCTTATTTACAAAATATGGCTAGAGGAAAGTATGCCCAACGATTGGAACCTCAGTGTCCTCTGTCCTGTTCTGAAAAAGGGAGACCCTACGTTATGCGTCAACTACAGGGGTATAAGCCTTCTCCCTTTCAGATATAGGTTCTTACAGGCGTATTGTCTGAACGATTGAAGCCACTCGTCAAAACACTAATTGGACCTTATCAGTGCGGTTTCAGACCTAGCAAGTCCCATCAACCAGACCTTCACACTACGCCAAATCCTGGAAAAGACCCATGAAAAGCAAGTTGACACACACCATCTTTTGGTCGACTATAAGGCAGCCTTTGATAGCCCTATAAGGGATCGCTTTTTGCCGCAATGTCTGAGCTCGGTATACCTGCGAAGCTGATAAGGCTATGCAGAATGACGTTGAGCAATTCCTGCAGCTCCGTCAAGGTAGGAATGGACCTCTCCGAACCTGTGGATACCATGCGAGGTTTCAGACAAGGCGATCCCTTATCATGCGACCCCTTCAACATCGTCATGGAGAGTGTTTTGCGAAAGGCGGGAGTGCATCGGAATGGCACTATTTTCCATAAAAGTGTCCAGTTGCTTGCGTACGCTGACGACATTGACATCATAGGGCGTACCAAGCGAGATGTTACTGCTGCCTTTAGCGCTATTGAAAGGGAGTCTGCGAAGATGGGTCTGGCAGTAAATGAGGCAAAACAAAGTATATGTTATCGACAAGTAGAGAAGTGCGGAGTACTGATTCTCAGATTACGGCCGATAACTATACTTTGATGTAGTCAAGGAATTCATTTATCTTGGCTCCGCCGTTACCACCAAAAATGATGTACAGTCTGGAATCAAGCGCAGGCACTCTTGCCAACAGGTGCTACTATGTCTCAACAGGCAATTGAGTAACAGAGACCTCTCTCGTGCGACGAAACTAAACTCAACAAGACGCTCATCCTACCCGTGCTTCTTTATGCGCAGAGGCATAGACCTTATTAAGCACAGATGCAGCACCCTTGAGAGTGTTCGGAGAAAAAAGTCCTGCGTAAGATCTTCGGTCCAGTGCGAGTTGGCGAAGATTTCCGCATCCGATACAACAGTGGACTGTATGAGCTCCTCAACGACATGGACGTTGTGCAGCGTATTAATATCCAGCGGCTGCGCTGGCTCGGCCATGTCGTTCGAATGGAGGAGGATGCTCCGGCGAGACGGATATTGATGCGAGATCTGCGGAACGCGGCGAAGAGGACGACCTTGTATCCGTTGAATGACATGAATTAAACGAGGAAGCCCTGTCATCGATTGGTGTGACCAACTGGCGTAAGCGCGCAAGAAGCAGAGGCGCCTGGTAGGATGTGTTGCGGCAGACCGAAATCCGTTAATCGGGTTGTTATGGCCAATTAAGAAGAAGAAGAGCTTTACCGTAGTAATATCGGATATACACTGTGGTTATTGGCAAAAATTAATTCATTTAACTAAAATCGAGGCTTTCATACTGTGCGGACACAATGAACACAGTGTACAATCCTCAGTTTATCCTTTAGACAATAAAGTATGTCACATTTAATAATATTGTTTAAGGTGTATTTTGTATTCAGTAGGACTTGCCAAGATTGTAAAACTACGACGTGTTTTTTATTTTCTTAAACTTTAAGGAACATAATACATGTACAAGTAGCCAAATTGCAATAAAACAAATGTAAGTACATATACTTTTAACAATACTCATTACACATACATATTTGCTATTAAAAAAGAGTATAAGAATGAAAATTAGCTGAATTTATTCTTCATAAAATTATTATTGATATTGCGAGAGACATATCTTTCATAGAGAGACATTACTTTCATAAAATGAAAATGTACTTTGACAAGTAAAATTTATGTCGAGCTCATCAATTTGAAATTGAAAATTGTGAAAAATCTGTATCTGTAGGCATCAAACGTAAAGATATATGTATGTAAGTATTATATTTCGTTTTCTCAACGAATGGGTCATTTATTTAATTTTTTTTTATGGGTAGAAACCCATCAAATGTAGGAATATTAGTGGTCAATGCAACAATGTAGTCTGTTTAACTATTGGTGGTTGAAAATTATTTTTACTTCTTACAGACAATTTTATTTGATCGATAAAGCTTTCATTGCGCAGGATACATTTTCTTTTTTTTTTTTTTTTTGTTTATGTCTGTCAACTTTATATACAAGGAAAACTACACAGTACAAAATTTTGTTAGAACTTTGTAAACTTTTGCATTCAATTATTGGTTTGATACTTAAGTCATAGTTGTTTGAATTTCGCTTGTACATTATTTGTAAGATGAAATTTAAAATTTATGATTTTTTCAGTGTTGCAACCTGCATGAGAAAATATGGCGTCTGCGCTTTATTTTAAATGTCAGTATGTACATATGTGAATACATAAATTGAAAAAAAAATAAACAAAAATTAAATAAAAAAAGAAATTCACCAGTTGTTTGTTTGTTTTCATTTCACTTTTTTCATACGTTTTTTTTCTTTTTTCTTTTGCATTGAAATATTCGAAAGTTAAAGATTAAATCACATGAACTTGATTATTTCTGTGTGCATCGAATTATTGCAATAATTCGAATAAGAACGATGAGTTTGTTAATCGAAAAGAGTAAAAATGCTTACAGTTTGCTGTATTTTAACCCCAATAGAATAGATGTCAAAGCAGAATTGAAACTGAAATGGAACATCCTGTTGAAGTCATAAAAATTTCATGAAATTCATGCGTGTGCGTATGATTGGTGCCATAAATTGTATTCAAACAATGAAATGCAATGTGTATATACATATGTATGTACATATAAATTCAAACATTCCTAAAATGTATCTAATGTTGAGATTTACAATGGCAGAACAAAATGTAACCAAATAAATACATACAAAAACAAATTTTGAAAAAGAATTTACAGAAAAATAAAAAGGAGAAGATATACGAGTAACAATAAACCTGACATGATACAATATTCACAGATCTACATATGTATATATGTACATCTGTTAAGAGAATTTACACTCGAAAATTATTCTAGTCCGCTTAGGAGAATAGCTTTCGAATATAAACTGGAAACAAAAATTCTTGAAGAATGTGACGAATGTCTAATAATGACTAAACAACAATTGTAGAACAATTATCCTTATATTCATACTAAATCTGCATTATTTTCAACAAACGTTCATGTATAAATACACATAATTCATATTCATAAGCTTTAGCTGCTTAATATCAAAGTGATAGGTGTTACGCATGGTTCTCAGATCGAAAATGCTATTGGAAGAAAGCATATTTCACAAAAGATAATTACAACTTTAATAACTGTGGGTATACAGTTGATTAAAATCTCTTTCAAATATTGTATTTTGAACTGTTAAGTAACTAATTGCTATTAACTAATACTCAAGTTAACAATTTCAGAAAAAAAAGAAAACAAAAAAAAAAACATTTCGGATTATTCAATTCAATTCGATAAATTACAAATTATTTATATCAACTTGTAGCGAGTTTAATGAGCACGGATTGACCTATTTACCAAGCTCACTTGAAATCGCGATAGATATTGTATTTTAAAACTATTTTCTCTTAATTCTCTATGCATTCCAACTTTCCCTGAGAAGTAACTCTAAAGTCATTTTGAAATATAAAAGTGAATACACTGCTAAGTTCTACTCAGGTGCATCCTACAATTGCCTTTTTTTCTTTAAGTGCAAAAATTCAGTGACAAAATGCGTATGTGTGTGTTATTTATTTATTATTTCCATTTCATTTCGTTATGTAAGATTCAAACGGTTTTATTAGGAGACATTTTTACTATCTTTTCTAGTCTTCACTTTGTTCTTTCGGTTTTTTTTTTACTCTTTTGTTGTCATTGACATTTGGCGCATATTTATGATTTTTCTTTCTTCTTTAGTGCTAAAAACAGTTATTGGTGGTGGCGGTTCTCTCTGTACACTGCAAGTTTTTTTTTTAGTGAATTATGACAACCATCCATCGAAGCAGCAAATAAACAACAATAACGGCAGACATACTGACTGACTGAGAGAGTGATTCAGTTCCTGGAATCTAACAGCAATTCACACCCAAATGAAAAATCGCACTTCATTCACAAACCGTGCGCTTTTCGATAACGAACGGCTTTAATTTTACAAACGCAAGTAAAAAATAAAACATAATAAAATACGCAAAAAGTATAAATAAAAACATTTAAATTCATTCATAATAAACAATAAATTAAAGTAAAATTAAATAAAATAATACTAATAATAAAAACATCACACAGAAACAAATGATTAAAATATTGTCTTTATTAATATCATTGCCAGTAAACGTGAACACACATTTGACGGATTAAATTTGTTTTGATTTGATTTCAAGACTTTATCGAAAATAAAAAAACAAAATAAAAAAAAATTGAAGAACAAACAAGTTTCACCGAATAGTGAAAATAAAAGCCTTCTATTTGTTACTCCCGGTTCTTCTTCTTGTAATGATCCAACGCTTAACGGTTCCTTGTTCATTCAAAAATGTGTAATAAACGCTTCGGTTTAATGCAAAGTCAGAGTATTTAAAATGGATAATGCTGGTCATAATTGACTTCAATTATATCACAAAAAAAAAAAAAGTTTCTATGATTTCAAATACAACAACGAATATCAAATAAAACAAAAGAAAAAACAATGAAACTTTTTTCAATTCGAGCCTTAAATTATAAAACATTTCATAAATCAATTATTTCTACAAAAATTGCATTCACATTCGAATGATTCTAGGGATATTGTTTTTAGTGAAATAAATTTAGCAAAGTTAAAATTAAGTAAGGCTGAGTATCTGTCCAGATAAGTTATCAACTACTCTTGGCACATGGATTAGCTGAAAAGGTAAGACCTAGAATAGGGTTACCTTCATTTCGTTTTAAAAAAAGCATTCTTTATGCATTCTTTTGTCAGGATATTCAAATTAAAAAACGGTTTATATAAATATATCACATTACACGCACAAATATTACTGATGACATTTACAAACAATTGAAATTGGATTCTTTTTGGTAGATTTCATTTAGATTTTATAATTTGCGATTATAAAAATATTTTGAGTAAATAAGATGATTTATTTTAAAGGACAAATAAATAAACAAATCCAAACCCTATATTAAATAATTTAAAATAATTACAATAATAAACTTGGAAAATAGTGTCAATTACGTTGTTTCTTTGTTTTATTGCTTCATATCCGGCACACAAAAACAAGAAAGTGTTGTGGGAAATATTTTTTAATTCAATTTATTGTTTATGAATTTCTACAATTTTGTATGAATAAATAACAAATTTACAATATGTATGTATGCACACAGATATATATATAAACGTATAACAAAGAAAAGAAAATTAACAATAAATTAATTTGGTTTTCAACTGAGAAGGTTACAAAAATGTAAATTTGGATTTCAGATACAAGAGTTTCAGAAAATTTTAATAGCTCAAGTCAGTCTCCTAAATAAATAAAAATAGTAATCGCAGACACGTTAGAAAATAAGAATATTGTTGTCATTGGGGTGAAAAAATGGACGCTAGTAGTTTTACAAACAAGCCGAGTCAATGACCAAACTTTTGCTCACCTGAAGTGTCATCTAGGGTTACTAAACAATGGCTGTGTAATATCTCTAAAGAAATTTAATATCATATTAAATACTATACGATAGTATACACAATATAATTATAAAATATAATAAAAACAAAAACTAAAATTTGTCAAAGTTTATTTATTTCAAATAAACATTGAAATTAGAAATTAAAGTTCAAAATTCACTATGAGCTAGCAGGACGGGGGTTTTCTGTAATAAATACATTCATTTAATTAGACTTTCAAAGTTATTGCGAACTAATAAAACTGATTTCTATTAATGTCGACTTTAATTCTTTAGATATATACATATATTATCATCAGTGGGCCTCACGTAATAGAACGTTTTATGTGTTGAAATTCTCTGTATTGTTGATTCTGCAAATCAATTGTATACTGGGAACTAATAATAAAAATAGAAAATGTAATACTTAGGGTGGTGTCACGAATTAATAGTGGTTGGGGTAGTGTAGAACGATATAGGTACGTATGAATATTCAGATCTGAAATTTTATTGTAGTGGTTAGATTTAATATGTATTTTATTGGTGTTACAGTGAACGTTAAAAGAAACTGTATACTAAGCGTAAAATTCTAACAGTCACCAAACTCAACTTTTACCACTTAAGGAGAGTGCCCGAAAATATTTGATAATATTTCGAATATTATGCCAATGAAATAATTTTAAAATAAAAATAACGGTAATTTATTAATGTATATTTCTTTAATGTACAGTTTATTTTGACATTCACTGCATATGCTGTTAAATTAAGTATGAAACTTTCTAATCCAAATTAATTACACTAATTTTTGACCACCACAAATTAAAGAATTTTTCTTTTTATATAATTCTGTGCCGCAAACTATTTATCCATCTATTGGCACTGCTGATTATATCACATGTCCATCAAATACTCATGTACAATAGATTCGACTTGCGTGACAGCAAGGAGTGAAGTACGAAGAAATAAAATAATATATTGGATTAATAAATACTTTCATCTTTACTTAAACATTTAATTTTTAAAACAAAGAAGAAGTCTTCTGTATGATTTTGAATATTGATTTAGGAAATGTAATATTACTGAAAATGCTGCGATTTCAATTTCATTCACGATCAAACTATAAGTGTTTAAAACTACTGTACTTAAATTCATAGAGTAATTGATCCACAGCAAAAGAAAAGCGTGAATAAGTGCAAATCAGAGACGATCTTCATTAAAGCATAGCATTAAACTGGTCTATGAAATGCATTCCTTAGCTACAAGTATCAGTAGTCTAACTCCCTACGGAGTTTCTCAAACATAGCCATTTATACAGAAAGGCTTCAATAAGTAGAGAATGTATTAAAACAATCCAAGATAAATTCCAATCCAGGCACAACTACAATGACTCCGATAACAGATTTAAGGAACGAAAAAGCATCGCAACAAACCTACCGGAACTTGCTTAAATATTCAGTCTGCCATACAGCGATTTAATAAAAGCTTTAATGTTCAAAGAAGCAAAAACTTTATAGAAGTCAATACAGATTACAGAGTATATACGCATAAACTAAAACTTGTCAGAACATTTAATTATTTAACATCAGTAATTAAAACCCAAACAGTGTCAATCGACACTCTACTGGGAAATAGTTTCCCCATGGTATTCGAGGTTACAACTGTCTCATATTAGGTTGGGAAGGTGAACAGATGAGAAAAAATTATGCAACTTCACAAACGAGTGTAAAATGGAAACAATGTGGACATAAAGAACACCATTTGCCGAATCGTAGGATCAATGTACATAAGACGTGTACGTGTCAGTTGTAAATGTTGATTTTACAGTAACAAACAAGTATAGCTGATCCCGCATGATATTTATAAATAATCAAATACATTTAACACTTCGGTAGGAAATTTCAAAAATATGAAATAAATTCCCAAGCAACAAAAGCAGACTAAAACTGTAACTACAACAAACTGATATCATAGATTCACAAAGACAGATATCAATAGCCGAATGATTAAACAGTTTAAAGACTACAATACTGGAGAGATTAATACTTTTCTTTAGTTTCAGGGTATTCAATGCTTCATATTGAAACCAATTCCTTCAATGTTAGATGATTGTAAATGTATTTCAGAAATCAAGAAGTACAGTGTAAAAGTGTTCAAAATTTCAAAGCTATTTCTAAAATGTTTAATTTTAATAAGATGTATACACAGTTAGTCATTTTTCCCTTTTTTGAGTCTATTTTTAAGACATACTTTGTTGCACTGTATAATTATATATTACTTCCTCTGTTAAGCTGCCTGGAAGCTTTTCGAAAACATTTAAAATGCATTTATGTTGACTTCAAATGAAATCTAAAGAATAAGAGGCAATTAATGAGCTTTATAAATAATTTTAATTCGTTTTTAACACGAAACCTATCTCTTTATGCATGTTAAAATGTTTGAAAGGCGAGTGTTAAGATTATTAACGAGCTCTGAGGCTAACACTGAAAATATCTTAGGAACAATTGGCCAATTTACACGACTTTGTATCGTGTATGCAGCGTTGCCAGTAATTTTTATCGAAAAACTTTTTATTTCTGGGAAAAAACCTTGTTATTACAAGAAAAAACTTTTTTTCTTCAAAAGTACTAAAATTTCTAAAGCAAATACTGGAGGCCAGTGCCCTCCGTTGGTGTTTCTTTGTTACTTTTGCTAGGGACTAATAAAATACGCAATATTTTATTTAAAAATGTAGATCTTTCGTGTTATTATTATTGAATATATTGGAAAAAAATTAAAAATTGAATTTTGTCGAAAAAATTTGTTTTGTTAGAAAACTACTACAATGAAAACTTTTTCGCATCTCCCAAAAATTAAAAAAAAGGGAAAACTTGACAACTGGGAACGCTGCGTGTATGTTATATTGAATACACTTCGTTGTTAGTGAACGCTCGATGCTATGCTGTATCGTGTGGCATTCAAGCAATTTGATAGCACGACACCAACACCACTTTTAAAAACATATGAAAAAATTCGGATTTTTATATGAAAGTTATCAACAACAAGCACACACTATTGTATATTCGTCCAACATTACATTCAATACAACGATACAACGTCTTGTGTGAATTGACCAAATATATTTAAAATGTTTGAATGTACATAGAAAGCCTATACCGTACATGTACAGACTATTTAATGTATCTATCGAGTTATGTACATTAATGTATTATTTTATGGATGTTAAGATATTTATTGAATCTTTAGTTAACAAAAGTCTAATATTGAAATTGGAATGAATAATGTGCTTTATTGTTGATATTTTAATGGAAATGCGATTCATTCAGACTCAAATAAATACTCGTTGTGTTCATTTTGCCATATTATTCAGAAAAATTAATTTCGGTAACAAATTTTAGATCTGAATAATTAACTTACTCATGAGGTGATTTTTTTTATTGTAAATAATGACAAAGATTTGGCTGTATATAGTGTTATTTAAAAAGTGAATAGTTTTTTTTTTATTAAAATACAACCAAAAAATACTCCAAAAATACATGTGTATTATCGCAGCTGATTAGAATAAGTATACATCGACGTATCGTCACAAACGTTGGTAAAAAGTTTATATAGGGGTCTTGTTGTTTTCTCAATTTCATTAAACATAGTGCCCTTACCTATTAAGTAATCAAAGTTTATGAGATTTGGCTGCATCCGAATCAGGATATCATTTCTGTTATGGTTCTGGCTATTTTAAAGCAGAGTTCGGCATAAAGGGAACATGATTCAAATGTGACTGCAGTCGTGAGAAGCATGTGCATAATCCAGAATAAAATTGTTAGTAACCAAATATTTTCTAGTGTAGTGAAAAATATAAAAATATGTATGGCGCCAAATCCTTAAAGACTGCATATTTTACTTGACAAATATTCTTCCAAAAATGAAGATAATCTCTCGTTGTTATTAGTAAATCTCATTGAATATTAGTGAATCCTACCGTAATATTTCTTTGGGTGTATAATCTTTAGAAGCTGACAAGCTTAGCTAGTATAAAGCTAGTATAAAGTATAAAGCCGTAGTCTAGTGGGTAGTGTGGTGGCTTATTAGACGAAAGGCCAGGGTTCGAATCCCCGGTCAGACATCAAAAACGAAATATGAAAAAAATATTTCTTCGGCGGCTTCCTCTCAGCAGATTTCTGGCAAAAACTCTGAGAATAAATAAAATTATCATGAAAAGTTTCTCAAAAATCTGTCGTTCGGAGTCGACTTTTAACTGTAGGTCCCGCCACTTATGTATAAAATTAACACACACAACTTAAGTGGTGTGAGAAGCTAGGCCGTAATCCTGACCGAAGGGTTGTAATGGCCAATTATGTTATGTGTAGTTCATGTTATTAACATAGAATTTATTAAAAAAAAGGGAAAATTTAATTTTTTTGAAAAAATTTGTTTGGTACGAAAACAACTTTAATAAAAACTTTTGCGCTTCTCAAAAAACTTGGGAAAAAAGGGAAACCTTGGCGAATAGCAACGCTGTATGTGTGTAAAAAACCGAAGATGTTCGGCCCCCTGCGGTTATTGGTTCCGGACCTCTGTTTTAAAGTTATGCTGCTATTTATTTGCGTCGGAATCAGAAGTCAAAATTAAATAATGAAACCAAGACAATCAAAAAGTAGCCAAAAAATTCACGGTTATGCCCAATTGAGAATACTGTCCACCGAAACAAAACGTTATGTAGTAGAAAAGTAAAAAATAAAAAAAAACTAAATACCCAGATATTTGTCGTTAATTTATTATTTATTTTCCCAATTGGAGTTACAAACATACGTTGTAAAAGTATTAAAAAATTCATCCATTAAAAGTGAAACCATTTATGATGGCGACCATTTCAGTTTAATTTTCAATTGTTGCACTTATTTTTATCATCCACATTTAATGACATCACGAAATACCAATAAAGTGATGCGGTGTGCGACAATTGAAGTTGTATTAATCCGCCGCCATTAAGCGGATGTGTCACGTACACGCAACCAACAGAAATGACAATAACTTTGCAAAAAAAAAAACACAATTTGAGATATAGAATCTTCTTTTAAGCGTACAATAAAACAATCGTTCCACCCTTAAAGAAAATACAAATGTTTGGATAAGGGTTTTACAACCATTTGTTTTTGTAGCATCGACAATGTGAAAGGCGTGGTTTAGAAAACTCAACATAAATAAATAATTAGAGATTGTTAAATAAAGACGGCATAATTACAAGTAATCGCGTAATAGAGTTACCAGATTTCAAGTTATAAAGCAATTAAAGTGCTATCACATAAGTAAATTTATTACAGAAGAAATGGGTGATTTTTTAATTGTTTCGGTTTTGAAAATTTAAAAAAAATAATATACATATACATATAAGTGTATGAAATATTTGTTAATTTGATATACCCATTGACAGCAAATACAAATTGCTTTTTGTCGCGTTGTCTTTAGAATAATTATTTTTGTGAATCGATGCACTGAATTCACTGAGTACATCTTTAATGGGGCATTGGTAACTCATTGGGTCAAACATCAGCGCAAATTGTGATTAAAAACAAAAAATTTCAGAGAATCCCAAAGAGCGCTGTTGAGATGAAGATGTATTCGAAAAAAAATTAATTAAAAAAAAATTAAAATTAAGGAACCAATATTCCAGTACAGTATTTCCCCTATGTTTATGTGGTCAGTGTACTCTTTCATTAAATGTGCTTCGATCTAAAAAACTGGTACGTCTGTAGCGTATCAATTAAATTCAGCTAATGTTTTTCAATGGCTTTAAGTACGGCATTTATCCTCAAGCAGCTCCTTCAATCTTCAGTCAGATAACTTATACTGCTGTTGTGAGTAACAGCTAAAAGAATAAATTGATAAGTGCAGACAGCAGTTTCCTTACTATTATGGCCAATTTTTCACCTAATACATTTGTTGTTGTTTCGCAATCTACATCACTGTAAAACGGCAATCGTCTTTTGGGTGTCTGATTCTATACAAATAAAAGTATCTTCAAATTGACATACTGCTTCCCTCTCCATAAAATTTGCTACCATTTTATTTGTAATTGCGAGATTTCTGAAGTAGAGATAAGAGGAATATTATTACGCGACCTGTATTAAATGTAAGCATCTGCAATGAGAGCCTTTATTAAAATTTTGTAATATTATCGATTCCCCCAACTCGTAGATTTTCGATTACAGAGTACCAAAATAGACGAATAATATATCAGCGGAACAAATGTTTGATGTAATATCTAGAACGCTTTGAAACATTGTATCGATTGAAAAACTACACTGTCTAGCCTTCAGTTTGACAGACACCTCCAGCTGATGTCGGCATTTTGTGATTAAAGATATGTAGACATTTAGGTTTGAACACTAAAATTATTTGGTGAAAAACGTTATTTTTATCTAATAATTTTTATTTGAAATAACAAAAGTGGATTATAATCATTTTCATTTGTTTACATAACTTCCATAAACAAAAGGAATGTCTCCATTTTTTACCGTTATTAAATTTATAGTCGCCGTAGTCTAGTAGGTAGTGTGTTGGCTTATTAGACGAAAGGCCAGGGTTCGAATCCCCGGTCAGACATCAAAAACGAGATATGAAAAAAATATTTCTTCGGCGACTTCCTCTCAGCAGATTTCTGGTAAACACTCTGAGAGTAAATAAAATTGCCATGAAAAGTTTCTCAAAAATCTGTCGTTCGGAATCGACTTTAAACTGTAGGTCCCGCCACTCATGTATAAAATTAACTCGCACAACGTGAGTGATGTGATAAGCTAGGCCGTAATCCTGACTGAAGGGTTGTAATGGCCAATTATGTATGTGTATGTATGTATGTATTAGATTTACTTTTTCTAACAGAACCGAAGTTTAGTGTAACATAAAATTGCATACAAACATCACTTAACTTTTCTCTCTTAAAATCAAATATTTCAAGAAATCGAAATAACTCTACTTCATTCTTTCCTTTTCAAATTACCCAACGAATCCACATCTTCTACAGATCATTCTCTTTAAAGGAGATTTATAAACAATTACTCCCAACCCTAATCGTTTCTTTATTAAAAAAACACACACACACACAAATAGTCCTTTAAATACATAGAATTCTTTATACTTTACAAAAAAAAAAGTCTGCAATTGATAAAATCATAAACTAAAGTAATTAACGAAAAAGAAATAGAAAATAATAATAATTAATAAGAAAGTGAATGACATTTTTTTTACATAATTTTAAATCAAATTTAGATGTGAGTTAAATGACTTTATCAAAAATTTATGCATTACAGCGTTGATTTTTGAGGCGTAGATACGCATAAATTCTCTCCAAGCACTATATTGGCTACGTTCAAGACGTTGACGACGTACGTTAATATTAAGATTTTCTGCTTATCTCACATAAAACAAAACATTATTGATCGTCACCATTTATGCAGCATTAATTAACGTAATACAGTTATTTGTCAGCCTTATTTAAGTTTTTTGTGCATCTTTTAGTTCGTTTGCAAATCGATAATGTGTATATTGTGTATAAATTTAAACAGTGTTTTGCTTATCGATTGTTTTATTATAATCGTTAACATCGTGTCATCATTATATTTTAAACTGGTGTTCGTGCTCTCTGCCTGATTTAATTTGTTTCATTTTCCAATTATATACCAAAAATATACACTTTTTAATATTAATTTTATCATTACGAATAATAACGAACGTCGAGCAGACTGTGGTTTTGATGAATGTATTAGATAAAACCTAGCTATAGATCGGCGAAATTGTAATTGATTCATACAACATTCTTTACAACATTCAAGTAGGCACCACGCATTTGATATGGCCATATCAACCATGTACGTAAATAAACACCACCACCATTTTTTGCTATGAATGGTAATTCTGTACAAAGATACAGATTGGTCCATTTCATTAATCCGCCCATGCTTTTGTTGTAATTTTAGAACAAGTGAGGTATTTGCATATAAACTTTTGGTTTTTTTTTCAGAAGACCATCTTTTAGCTTATCCTTCTAGTTCATAAGAATCGTAATTGTTCGCCATTGTACAAATACTGTTATCGTTCCAGCGGACCAGTAATAATTCATTATTTTTGTCAGATCTGTAATCGAATTCGGCTCTTGACTTGTGAAAAAATTATCAAAAAAGATTTTGTGGTTGGCAGGATTCATGGTCAATTTTTGTAGCAGCATTTTCACAACCCTAGAACCCAATGGTTCAGAAACAGGTGTAGTTAAATTACCATAATAAATATCAAAGCAGTAACAATATCCAGAGGAACTTGCTACCCACTTTTTATAACCAAATTTAGTTTATAATTTGTTTTTAGTATACTTGTGACCATTGTACCCAAATTGGCACAGCATTATTATATGCCTTCTAAGATCTTATACATTTGTTGTATGAAACTCAAAATACATTTCAATATTTCGCTGTTTATTTAATTTTATATTAGAATACAAATAACGACTATAAGCTCTAGGCACAACATAATATAACTTTGGTTACCACGAACAGCGACCGTAAATGGGATATGCTTGAACAACTATCATTTAAAATGTAATGAACGTACAGCACGTAAAGCTGGTGCGCTTTCAAAGATGGAAATTTCCTAACACTGCATTTGTTCAACAATATAATAAAAAATATAAATTCATAAAAGTTCAACCTTGCAGTACAAAACAGCAATGTTTGGCGAATTTGTTAACAATTTTTGAAATTTGTTGACAGTAACGATAACTGTTCCTATCGTCTGTGCCTATCGCTACTAATTCCGTAGAGATCAAAGATCTTGGTTCTATGCCATCTACGTCATCAAAATTAAATGGTTCTCGTCCGTAGAAAATTCGATTAAATGATAATAGTAGTGTATTGGAAAATACAGCAATGGATGCTCAATTAATTTTGAATTCTTTTCTAGCTGTTCCACGGTGTTTGTTTCACTATTAACTAGTGACACTTCAGTGGATGATTATGGCATTATATCTAAATAGTGACGAAAAGTAATTATTCAGATACAAAAATTTATATTTTGCGTATCCAAATCAATTTTTTCTTTTAAAATTTCCATTTGCAATCTTTTGTTAATCCGAACAAAAATATACACAACTAATATGAGATACATTCTTAAAGAACCATCAACCTTTAATGGTTGTTTAAATGATATGTAAGTGGCGTAAATACTACAATACTGAACCTACTAATAAATAATTATAATTAATAACGCTTTTAACGAGGGAATTCCTTATGACAATTATCAAACATAAAGATACAGTCGTAATTCACGTGAGGAAGGTGGTGTTATTATTGCTGTTTCTTCTTACATCCATCTGAAATGATTGCAACTCATTCTGATAATATTTAATTCATCGCCAGAATTACATCATACATCCCACACTACCCATTTTGTCCGTGTCAACTTTATTAAATGAATGGCGGGACCTGCAGATTTGAGAAGCTTTTCATCGTAATTTAATTTACTCTTAAAAAATAAGAATTGCTGTGATGACTTTTTCTATGATGTTTTTGTAATAAATCAATTCCGTTTGTAATGACTCTGGAATAGTTCTTAATTTGGCATATGTTAACGGTATTAATTATTGTGCTGTTGTACGTTCTGAATCTCATATTTTTCCTGAGGACCGATATCAACCTATGTTGATAAAATAATAAAATCTAGATCTAAGACGATGATTACATTTTAATAACATGCTCTTATTTCAACTATATTTCACGCATTTTTCTTGTAGGGGCCACTTTACGATTAATTTTATAACTTGCTTAACCAATTGCAACGGTTGAGGACTGTTTAGTCATGAAAAAATTTCGATTATCATTCTACCGACGACCAATATGATGCTACAAAAACAATTTTTAACTGAAGTTGGTTGTAAATTCAAAACGTGTGAATCAAAAGACCAACTTATTTATTCAACTTTGTTGTACAACTTAAAACAACAGGTAGGAGCGGTAACAACATTGTATTCGAGAACATGTTTGTACACGTGTATGGTTTTATATTCTAACATATGCATGGGTTAGCTTATTTTTACTCTACACTAACTAAATGTAGAGCAATATACTTATTACTCCCAAATTTAAAACAATAGTTCATATCTCCTAGGCAGTTTGCAACACTTAAGCCAAAAAAAGTCCATACCATGCGTTTAATGCGTTATATGCGAGAGGTTTGTTGTTTTGATCAGTTTGAATAACCAAAAAAAAAAACTTTTATTTGCGTGCGTTGTAACAAAAATGAAAGATTTACAATATTTCCTAAACAATAAATTAATATTTTACGCAAGTAATGAGAACAGTTATAAATATAAGAAAAGGACAAAGACGGAAATAATGATTCGTGAAGAACCGGTTCGGTCTTTAAAAGAATGCATTAATCGATAATATTTAAAGTAATGAATTCATAACAAAGTTAATAGAAATATGAAAATTAATTAAAGTACAATTGTGACCGTACATACTCCGCCCTATTGAAAGACCTCTTTCAATCAATTTCGTCCAAAGGTAAGAGGGCAATTTTATATATCGACCATCGGAGAGAGCCTTTTGTAGTTTGGAGATCTACGACTCGTACTCTGCTATCTCGACCAGAAATTGTTTTAACAATACGAGCAAGAAGCCACTGCTGCGGAGATAGATTTTCTTCACGGACAATGACTTTCCTCTTTAATATTTGCATGAGACCTAAACTATTTTGTTTTCTATTGCAGTGTTGCTTTAGGTATGTAACGACTTGCCAACGCTTCAAGTATCTTATGTTTTTAGCGCTTTCCACCGTTTCGTCAGCTAAAGCAAGAAAGATGAGCCAATTAATATGTGGACTCCGTCATTTTCCTCAACTTCAATTAGTACTGTTAACAGTTCTTCATAAGGCACTCCGGCATTTGAAATATTTTTGATCAAGAGAGTTTTTGTAAATTTTACCGCCGATTTCCAAAGCCCATTCAAATGAGGCGATCGAGGTGGAATAAACGAAAACTGTGTCCCAGTTTCTTCGCTTTAATTTAATTGTTGTCAAGAAAACGTCGCTTAAATTCAGTAAGTTTTGTCTGAGCTCCAACAAAGTTAGTAGCGTTGTCTATATTAGGTATTCCGCGTCTAACACAAATCGATATACCTGATAAAAGCTCAATATGAATGGCTTTTGATACAAAACAAATACAAATCGATACATATGTTTTATATGGAGGTTTTTCCCTGACTCTATATGATGTATAAAAGGGACCCCAAAAATCAACTCCACAAACGAAAAAAGGACGGCTTTCCTTGAATCGATCGTCAGGTAGATCACCCATTATTTGTTGTAATAATCTAGGCTTTCGTATCATTTGTCTTACAATGTTTCGAGCATATACGTCCCATATTTTTTGACGAAGTATTCCGATGAAAGCTTTTAGTCCTGTATGTAAATGTTTAACGTGAAGATAACTGATATAAATTCTTGTAGAATGATGATCTTTCGATGAATATGCTAGTATACCGCCAACTCTAAGAATCGCTAATATCTTTTTGTAACTACGTATGTATCTCTTGCAAAAATGGCGATAACTTTTGCAAGGCAGGTTGAAGAGTTTTACAGTTCTGAATACGATTTATTTCTTCCTTGAACCTTCCAGAACACCATCAAAAGTTTTTTAGCTGTTGTAAAAGGATTTCGGTTTTCCTTATAAAAAAACCGATGAACATAAATGATAATATGCATATTTTAATAAACGATGACTGTTTTGTGATGATTAGAAAATTATTGAAGAAAGCTCGTATTTGAACTGAGTTTGAGGCCACTTTACTTCATCGTTTTTAAGAAAATCTGGGCCACTGAATCAGATTGCAGAGGATAATTGGTCAGTGGGACATCCTTGGAGACTACGTCAGCAGGATTCTGCTTCGAGGGTACATGACACCACGGTATGTTATTAGTTATGTTTTGAATTTCTGAAATACATATAAGCGGCTCTATAGTAGAGCAGTGCATAATTCTAATCTTGATAGTGATTGTTGAGTTACAGGTGCAATCCAAGATTTTGCAATAAGTAAATTATTAGAAAACCATTTCGGTGTGCTACACGAATATATACTACAGTATCCGTATGCCAATTGCGATGCATTCGAAAAGCTATGAATTACAAAATGTATGTCTGCAGCTATTTCTACGAATCAATACAATCTGATACCAACGTTTAAATAATTGTTCATTTAATGATGCATCCCAATCTATTTGCTGCTTCCACATCTCTTGAATTACTATTTTGCAGGAAGTTATTATTGGGCTTAATAATCCAAGTACGTTAAAAATGTTAGCAACTGTTGATTAAACCAATCTTTTTGTTGGAGTTTGCGGTCTTGAAATTTCAAACCGAAAACAAAACAACTTTCTTGGGCATCCAGGACATTCCAAGAGCTCCTGTGATAATTACATTTTGTCTTTTGAAAGCGAGTTCCTTATTGAAGTCTCTTAAGTGAAGGCAGTTTAAACCACATTTTACTAATTTCACACCAGCTTTATCTCAAATATTCGTAATTTTAGTTCTTTTTGTTAAAAATTCAGTAATTGTTGCTGCTCCTATGAAAAGGCCGTCCACATAAACTAGATCATTTTTAATAACGTGAGAGGCAATAGGAAATTTCCTTTTGTATGTGCCAGCGATTAATGAACGACTTCGGATAGCTAAAAATGGTGCAGCTGATGTATCTCTCCAAAGAATTAGTTGAAAATTTCGGTCACTTTCGTGTACTAAAAAGTTTGTGAAATCTAAAACAAAAAGTTAAGTCTTTCTGAATATTTGGGCCGACCATTAGTAAATCATTTAGAGAAGCATTTGTTGATGTGCGAACTGATGCATCAAATACTACTCTTAATTGAGTTGATTCACTTTGAAGGCAGAATACAGAATGATGCGGTTTAAGGTAATGTGGTTCATTCAAATTATCGTAGCTTACAAATGACATGCGTCCCAATTCTATATATTTCTTCATGAAGTCTGTTTAATTTTTTTCCAATACCTTGTCTTTTTTGAAACGTCCTTCAAGATACATAAAGCGACGACGAGCCATATCAAATGAAGTACCAAATTGTTTAAACTAGCCTTTAAATGGTAAGCGAACTTTGACTCTTCCATTCTTTTCAAAGACGGTGGTTTCAAGAAAATGTTGTTCACATTGTTTTTCCTCTTCAGATATGACTGATTTAATTTGACGAAATTCTTCTGCTTCCCAGGTTTTAAGCAATGAATTTAATTCTTGAAAGGTGACAAAGCTATTGCCCATTCAAGAGTTGTATTTATTAAATAAGGTAAACCATCACCCGGTTGAATCTTACCGTTAAGCCAAAAGTCGAAGAATATTTCAGAACTAAGTAGCAAATCAATGCGCTTTGGTATACAGAAAAGTGGATCTGCTAGCTCTATACCAGTTGAAATGTTAAGAAGGTTGTAGCGAAGAAATTGACTTTATGACCGAAAACGTTGGTGTAAATTCAAAATTCGATAAGTGAGACTTGACTGTAGCAGTAACCTTATGTTTTAATTGAGAACGCATTTCAGCAACATCAGCTATTTTCTGAAGAAATTTTGATCTAAAATTTTGAATCTAAAAGCGTTCTGTGAAGTTGCCATGTTCCAAAGTTGCTTATTATCAAATCTATGGCTGTAGGAAGTAATATTCTTCAATAACTGCAGTTAGTAAGTTTTGAATTCTGTGAAAAATGAATATTTGCTGTACAAGTAGATGGTTTTGACAATGATTGTGGACTATAATTCGATTTATAAGAAGATGAAAATTATATAGATATATAGATTTATAAGAAGATGGTGACAAAATGAGAAATAGGCAACGGCTTGAAAGATAATTACGTTGAATTGACAAACTAGAAGAGTGTTGTTGCTGAGACGAAGAATTTGGAGACTGTGGTGCGTCCGTGGTTGAAGGTAAAATGGGATTGTGTAGCGATGAGTGATGAGAAACGCAACAAATTTTGCATCGAGATTTTGATGGGCATTTGGATACAATATGACCCTTCCGAAGACAGCTGATGCTAACATTAGATCCTTTGATGAAGTCAAAGCAACGCGGTATAGGTAGTGTGAGATATGAACATCAGTTTCCAATGAAATGATCTTTGTTTTTGCAACATTTCCACAAAATGTTTGACGTAATCAGTGAACGTACGTTTGAATTTAGGCTTAAAACTCCTTTCACGATTATGGAACTTTTCAGCGTCTGTTGTTTGGGTTTCATGAAATTGGCAGGGACTACTAAGATCGAGTAGCAATCATCCCATGGTGGTAATTTGTTGAAGTCCTACTTCTCGTCATAAACAGCTTTAGATTCGGGATCGATTTTCAAAAGAAAAATGTGGATTATTTTGGCGTTCATAACGACACGTTCTCAGTGCTGCTGCATCGTTATATAATATATATTTTAAAGTTTCAGAATTTGACTCATTTAGAGCAAAAATAGCGAATAAAGAGTTAACATTATCGATAAATATTAAAGATTTTTTGTCATAGCGAACCTTTAAGCAATCAAGCGCCTTTTGATAGTTTTCTTCTACTACTTGTAATGGCTCTACTACAGCTAACGCTTGACCTTCAAGTCAATTTATCAATGGTAGAAATACAGACTTCTTGAACTAACAATTTAAACGTGGTAGTAAATTTGCGCATCATGTAACGCATTGTTGCATTATATGCGTTTGTCAAAAAGTAGAATCATTGTAGTTACTTGTGACGAGTTACAGAGCGAAAGGCATATAATACAAACAATGCATCTTTTTTATAACTAGGCATGACAATATATATTATATTTTCAATGCATTACTATTTTCCCATTAATTTTTTTTTACATTATAATAATAATGTTACGTTTTTACCTTTTAAAAGCGTTTGAAATATGCGCTCGTAGATTTCAAATAAAAATAAAAATAAATTTGTATTTAATTTTAAATTAATCCTTTATTATTCGCACAATTGTTCTGTAGATCTTTGTAACAGAGATCTTCTTTCCACGATTACTTTCATCACACACAACGTGTCTTCACACAGGCCTGACTGAACTTATACTCCTACTCTGCATGCAGTCTGACGAATTTTCTCGTAGGCGAAGGTTCAGGTCTTCGCCTTCTCGAAAATTTTATGAACGTAACATGTGGTTTACATCAATGCATGCTTACTTGTTTCTCATTACAGTGTTGTTCTTGCTTTTTGGGTTACTTGTTTATCCCTTTTTCGTTATAGTGATGTTGTTGCTATATTTTTATTTATTTGTTAATCGTCTAAACAAGTCCATTGTTTTATTCTTGTAGCTTTTGTTGATGTTACATCATTTTCATTTTCGTAACAATAATAATAAAGAAACCTTTCGTAACACATTTCTTTCATAAACAACATTTTATATACTAGTTATCGGTTGTCTTTTTGTCCTGAGTATCATCTCTGTAGTATTTATTATTTTGCAAACAAGAGCAATGTGTTCTTTTGAAGTTGTTCGTAGGCCTTAACAGCCCAAAATATTATGTATGTAAATTCGATTAATTCATTAAATTCTGATTCAGCGGATCAAAACAAAAAAAATTATCGTATATAACCTACATGGTAGAGTTCATTGATTTGTGGCATACAATAAAGTAAGCCGTCACCAATATTTAAACGGCAACATCTGTTTTTAATTTGATAATGCAAATTATCTATCAATGAACAGAATATGTTCTATTTTATTCATTTAATACTTCTGGAACATTCTTTGCTTTAATTTAGTGCTTACATTTAGTTAATATGAACGGTTAACGGTGTTTACTCTAGTTAGGCAGACCGATTTAATTTATACGAGGAGACCCTATCGTGCAACTACCATTACCAGCCGACACCCACGTGGAGGATTCGGTATAGGATTTTCGTCGACCTTGATTAGGTAAACTTGGGAAATATTATTACTTTCTTATTTTTTCAAGTTTGGCCATTCTTAATTGCAAAATTTATTTAAAAACTATAAAAGAAGTGTTGCCAGTCTTAAAGTAAATTCTCTTGTAAAGAGATTAACGCTTCGTTTGATAAAATCGGAAAAAAATTACCGTAGTTATTATTTAATGAAGATTACAGTTATATTATATTTTTCGTATATACTTTTTCAAATGAAGTTTCGGATAAAAAATTTTCAGAACGTTTTGATGGATCTTGATTGTTTAATGCAAAATGTGTCAAGAAGTTGACGTTGGCCAACTTCTTAGTTGCGCAAACCGAACTAATAATATAATAATAATTGCAAAAAACACAAATATTAAAAACACTAAATATTAAGTTGTAAAATTATATCTTCTTCCGCACTGCTACTTGAAAGTCGACTCCGAACGACAGGTTTTTGAGAAACTTTTCATGGCAATTTTATTTACTCTCAGAGTTTTTGCCAGAAATCTGCTGAGAGAAAGCCGCCGAAGAAATTGGATTAGTGACAGAAATAAAGCATATGAACATTGGAGGAGATGTAGAACTCCGGAACGTATAGAGATTTTTAAAAATTACAGACGTAAAGTAAATTATGAAGTAAGAGCCACCAATTGCAATTTCTAAGAGGACAAATTAAGGAAATTAAGGATATGCTTCTTTTAAGCAAAGACAATATAACAGATTAGGATGCACCTGTGCCTAATTCTAATATTAATTAATACACTATCACAGACACAAGTATAGAATATGATCAGGTTGGCAGTGGCTTTCAATTCACAATCGGCACCATGCTGAGTTGCATCCGCAATATTAAATCGAACTTAATATGTATAATGAAATTCATCCGAAATTTATAAAAATGATATTATCATTGTATGCATATTGCATTTGTTTAACACTGTATTGACAACATCAGAATTTCTTTCGATGTGATAATTTCCATATCAAAACTTGATAAAAGTCACAGACTTATTGCAATATCCAATATATGTCTAAATACCATATATGTCTAAAGATTTTGGACGCATAGTCCATGCACAAATTAATAAAAATTTATATCACAATTGTTTGTTAATCGAATGACAATCTGGTTTCAAGTCAAAACATATCTATGTTCCTGCATATTTTATAATTGGTCATTACAACCCTTCAGTCAGGATTACGGCCTAGTTTCGAACACCGCTTATATTGTGTGTGTTAATTTTGTACATGAGTATAGGTCTAGTTTGAAGTCGACTCAGAATGACAGATTTTTGAAAGACTTTTTCATGACAATTTTATTGATTCTCAGAGTTTTTGCCAGAAATCTGCTGACAGGAAACCACTGAAGCAATATTCTTTTTTCATATTTCGTTCTGTTGGAGATGTCTGTTGTGGGGTTTGAATCGTGACCTTACCTCTAATAAGCCAACGCACTAGTTACTGCGGCGACTTTTTGCCTGCGATGGTGTCATTAAAGCCTTTCTTTCGGAGAATTCAGCATACTGTTTCAACATTATAACTTGTGGTTTAATTTTTTGCTGCAACATCTTACAATTTTGGAATACTTGATCTTGGATCGATTTTATCTGGTTCACATTCTATAAAAAACTTATTTTACCGATTTTTTTGCCTCATTTAAAGTGTTGTTGATGCTTCATTAACGTTTATTGTAATTTCCCTTGGACGTTTTCTATTCTTATCGTGTTTAGTGAATTGTTGGAATTTTTAAACCAATAACTGCTTAAATGAATAACAGATTCAGAGCGTTAGTGTATTAAGGTCAATAATTGAGACCATTTCGACTGTGGTCTGAATTTCTCACCATCTTTTTACTAAACGTCAAAAAACAAAAATATTTACTGTTAAACTGACGTTACATATTTTTGTTTATTTAAGATTTAAACAAAACGATCGAATCCATTAAAGTCTAATCGTTAGAGTTTAATGCCCATTCTGAGTTTTTTTTTGTACATTTGAGGTCTTACTTAAATGTGGACCAACAAAGGCACTTAAAACCTCCGTATATATAACATATATTATATACGCGTATAGTTTTAATATGACTGCTATTATTTTGTTATTTTTGCAATAGCAGTCTTTATACCCTCTTAGCAGTATATATAACCACACTTCGTTAATCTATCTTGAAGATTTTAATTCTAGAAAATTTCATTTTCTTAGCTATTCACTGCTCACCAGGAATATGTCCTAGCTGAAATTTTATTGCACTCGTAGAAAACTTTGCAGACTGTTCCCTTGCAAAGCATTCATTAAACGTACTGTATAGTATTAAAAATATTAAATGTGTTCAAAGCCTGTATTTTGTATTCATAAGGATTCATGACTATAAAGGCAATTTTTTCTAGTAGAAATTATATGTAGGTTAATAATAAAAAAGTCGAATAACAAAAATAACCTATCATTATCACTTTGGTACGTAAAATTATTAGTTTTTATAGATCTGACATCCGTTTGCGTGTAACTACGTAATTTCATTATGTACCATTTGTCCCAAATTCAATTTATTCTTACGGTCAACGTGATTATATAACAACAAATATCAAAATAGGTCAAAGTGTTACGAAGCAGCACGTTTGATTGGTATACAAAGTTTTTGAAATATTTTATTATTAATTTTCAATCTGCTTTGACCGATGGCTCTCCGAAATCTTTATTCACATTCGAGTTTTAAATAATCACAGTGTAGTTGTAATTATACGAAAGATATTATTTTGGTACCTACATGGTAATACTGAGGTCGTACAATAGTATAAAAATTAAGGGAAGAGACGTCGTGGCTATAAGGGATAGATCTATAAGAATCTCGTTACTGACTATCATCTATGATGGTGGAGGTGGAGCAAACGGCAGCTGTTATATCGGTTGGACCATTGGTTACATTTTCATTTCTCACTCATTTTTTAATTTTATCTTTTATGGTTAGAATAATATCAATTTCATAAGATAACTTAGCAGAATATTTTTTTTTAATCAGAAAGAATTCAAACAACAATGTCCACAATAATGTTGAGTTCCATTCTGTATAATTAGTTTGAAACAATCGAGTTCTTTTACTTGTGACACATTTCTAAACGATTTAGTGATATTTTTAGTATCAAGCGAAAATGTACAATAAGGGAAAATTATCGGTTAATTGGCTATAAATTTTAATGGTATCTAAATAGCGGCATGGCATGAAAAGAAGACGAAAAAGGAATATTTATCAAATTATGTAGTCACTCAAACGGCAGTCTCAGTGTTTAGTTAGTACAACAATAAAGTAATTTTCTCAATCATTCCGTTATTTACTCTGTTTTCTTATTGTGCTTTTATTCTCAAACATAATTCAATATGATTGTTTGTTGTAATATATTCCGTTATAGAAAAGTAAACAAATATGTGTTCTGTTTTAAACGTTCTGTACCAGAGAACTGGAACCGGCGATTGAAAAACACTCATTATTTAATCATTATTTGAAAAACATGATGTTGTCACTCAACGAATCAAATATGCATTAATAATCGTTGTGATTGTTCATTTTCAAATCAATCACAACAATGATCGTATGATCAAATCATACACCGCATTCGAACCAATCATTTCGAACATTATTCAAATGTTCGATTGATACTCGTTCTACACTCGTATGAAAAACACATGTTTTTTGCGGTGTCCGGATTGATTGAAACCAATAAGCAATGATCTTATAAAATCATAGCATTGATTGTCATAGATTGGACAATTCCTCGATCAGAGGCTTAATATCAATATTCCTACTAGGTCCAAAGTTCCAAGTAACAATTTCTTTCAACAGTGAAGTATCTCGAGAAAGAGATATTCAGTGTTAGACATGTTATCGTTATTTACATAGCCCCTACGCTCAAGTTTACACTTAATATGTGACCTAACGTAAATTTCTATCTCACCACCGTGGGAAGGTCTGTCTGAGGGGAATATTCGATATGCATATAATCCATATGCACTAACAAACGTACAACAATAAACCAGGTCTCGGAAATGCATATAATGGCCATATTAGAGCCATCAAAAATATAGCGAAATTCGTCAAGTTTATTGTTAAGACTTTGGGCATTTATATGACATATATTGAGACCCTTAGTCTGCCGGCAGATAATCCTTGTAATATAGTACATGTTATCATAGGAACGAACTCTATCCCGATTTTCAATAGAGTTTAATGTCATATCGTAAAAGAAAAGCAACAGAAGCAATTTTCAACAAAAAAACACACACGTTAATAAACATTTTGATGGCAAAGCTAAGGCTAATAAAAAGTATAATGTTACAAATATAAGAAAAGGTATTTAAGTTATTAAAAACAATGTCAAAAATTGAAATAAAAATATTGTTTATTAGTTTAGAATAATTTAAAACATTACAAAATTTGGATAAAATAAATTAAAATTATGATATAGGTTTTACATTTATTGAATTTGTTAACGTACGTCAGGATCTTCACGAAAAATATTCAGATCCTCAAAGTCATCTCATGTTCTCGTCGCCGAATGTAAAGTAATACTCGTTTTAAAAAAGCAGCAGATTTTTTTTTGTCCTTTGAAAAATACGATGATTCTCGGCAGTTAAATTTTCGTTAATGTAGAAAGGCACTGAACTGTCAAAACCAAGTGTATTCAAACGCAAAACATCTCTTTTCACCTTGATGTATCGCGTAGTGGACCGGAGAACAAGATTTCGCTCATGTGATGATTTAAACTTTATAATAATCGACGGGTCCGACTTAGTTTTGTTATTAGCGAATATTGATAGTCTGACATATTTTATAATATAAATCAAAAAGATCTTCATTTTCCTGCTCCGGAATACCAACAACTCGCAGATCATTAGCAACATTGTTCTCTTTTTTAGCAACACTTTTTAGATGAGCTAGTTCTTGCTTCAGATCTTTAGTCTCATTAGTGAGAGCAACGATTTTCGCAGGGTTATTATTTTTCATTTCATCAACAGATGACTCTAATATGGCTACCCGTTTAGTTAAATTACCCAAATCGGCTTTTGCAGTATTCAACCTCTTTTCTATCTCACTTAAAAGTCGTTCCTCATACTGTTGGAACATACTCTTAATAGTGGATTGCAGTTGATCTGCTAATTTATCAAACCATTTATCAATCATTTGCATAAATTTAAAGGGTGAATCGATGTTAAATGAGCTCGCAGATTCGATATTAGGTAAACGCGCAATTTTTGGTGTATTTACTATAGACGCTACTTGTGTTAAATCTGCGGAAGTATTGTTAATATCCATATTCTCCTACAAAGAAATGTTGTGCACTCCGTTTTTAGAACTAAGTTTGTTTTGGCTTCTTAATTTAAACTAAATAAATTGTATATTATATTTCTTTTAGTGTAAATTGCTTTTAAATGACAGTTAAATACAACACTGGCTGAAAGCACATCCACTTGAAAGTTAACCACAGCTTGTTCGATTTTGTTTTGTCTTGTATATTTCTTTACGGTATTTTTGTTCTTGTTTTGTTTTATTTGTTTTTCGGTTTTATATTGATTACTTATAAAGCACAGGCTTGTTTAAACATATGCTGATATTAGGCGGGAATAAAAATTGTGTTCTTTATTCCTAATATTTTTTTTTTTCTGTATATATCTTGTATATTAGTAGATGCGTTATTGGAATGTATCCAGTTAAGTACTTGTTGTTGTATATAGAATTTATTTTATAATGATTTAATTTTATTTTATGATTTGTTTGTTTTAATGTAATTATTGTTGTTGTATATTCACAAACTTTACTGATCTGTTCTGATCAAAAACACAACATATATATGCCATAATAGCAAAACCATTGTCGGACGTTTTGAGGAAGACCGTGAAATTTGAAATAGAATTTTAACAGAATTCATTAGTGACGGCACCGGTTCTCAAATTATTTAATCCAAAGGCAGTGATTGAAATCCATACCGATGCAATAATGTATGGTTATTGAACTGTGTTACTACAGCAAGACGATGAGGACCTACAGCTGCATCCAATAAAATACATGAGTAGAAAGACAACGACAGCAAAGCCCAAATATCATTCATATGAACTAGAAGTGTTGGCTGTTATTTAGGCATTAAAGAAGTGGAGGATCTATGTACTAGGATTGAAAGTGAAGATAGTGACCGACAGTAACGCATTCGCATTAAAAATGAGAAAACAGGACATTCCACCTAGGGTCTCAAGATAGGTCTTATTCTTACAGGACTTTGAATACGAAACAGAGCATAGTCCGAATCGAAAATGAAGCATGTGGATGCCTTAAGTCACATTTCGTGTCTTATGATGACGGATTCTTTAAGATATCGTGTTAGGGAGACTCAACTTCAAGAGGAATGGATAAGAGCAATCAGGAAAGTTTTGAAGCATTACTCATATGACGACTATTAGGTAAAATTTGACCTCTTATATAAAAATCCTGATAGAGAACTAATAGTTGTACCGGGTAGCATGGAACAGGAGATTATACAAACTACACATTGCCAAGGCCATTTTTTATCTAATAAAACCCAGGACATTGTGGAGAAATCTCTTTGTATACCTGAATTGAGTACCAAAGTGGAGAGGGTAGTGAAGAGTTGTCTGGAATGTATAGTGCCGGAGACTGAGAGAGGCCATAGACTTTAGAGTCCGATAGATAAGAATAATAGACCTTTAGTAAAATACAATCTGGATCACGTCCCAGCCAGAATTTTTAGATTTTCGATCATTTATGAGTCTTTTTCGACTCCTCTAGACGATTAAAACAAGCATATGTGCTCTCACTTTTGAGTCGTAAATGATTGTTTTGTCGGGAGAAAATGGTTCCCTAGCCGCGACTCTTCTGGAAGAGTCTTTTATGACTCGGCACACTAAACTATTACGACTTATTTTTGATTCATTTGGGAATCAACTACGGGTCTATTTTAAGAGTCATTTTTTATTTCCCATTTTTTTCTTCTTTTACTTACTTTTACGGTTTTTGATACTAAAAAATTAGGTATGTTCTTATTTTTGTTGAATAATTTATTAGAAAAAAAAAGAAAAACAAAAAAATTCATTAAATGCTTATAAATCAAAGAATGAAATTAAAAGTTAATTAAATTAAAATTAAAATAAAAATAAATAATATTTTCATAAGCAGCAGTTTTAAAAAATTGCGATGGATCTATTCCTCCAGTTTTTGCTTTTAGGTTTTTCTGAAAATTAATTGAAATGATTAATATGAAGTGAAATATATATGTAAATATGTATTTTATTAAAAACTTACAAACTTCTTACAACTTCTTCATCTTCTTGCACGTTTTCATTTAATTTAAATAATTCCTCCATGATAACAAAAGGAGTTTTGTTCTTATTTTCCATTTTTTTTAATCACTTACGCACTACTTATTTAACAACTTAACTTTGCTTTTCACCAAGAAATAATATAAATTCAAAAACTCATTGGTTTTGAAACAAAAGTGTCCCGTTATAAGCAATAGTATACGAACAAAAATTAAAAAAATTTGATGTGTATGCCTTAAAAAGGAATCATATTAAGATCATCCTCGTGCTTAATTTATGATTCCGCACATTTTACCAGTTTTGTTTTTGTGATTTGAATTAGTCGATTTGTAAGCATTTGAAAGAGTCTTTTTGTAGTCCTTTGTAGACCAAACTGATAAATCAGTTTTTGGTCGTCTAAGGGAATCAAGTCTAGAGAGTCGTAGTCTAGTAGGTAGTGTGTTGGCTTATTAGACGAAAGGCCAGGGTTGAATCCCCGGTCAGCAGATTTCTGGCAAAAACTCTGAGAGTAAATAAAATTGCCATGAAAAGTATCTCAAAAAAATCTGTCGTTCGGAGTCGACTTTAAACTGTAGGTCCCGCCACTCATGTATAAAATTAGCACACACAACATAAGTGGTGTGAGAAGCTAGGCCGTAATTCTGACTGAAGGGTTGTATTGGCCAATTATGTGTGTATGTATGTAAGAGAGTCAAAAAAGACTCATTTTGGTGATTTTGTAAAAAAGGATCTTCCAATTGCTAGTTGGGGTACGACCAATGGAAGCAACACATAGAAATACAATCATATTTTAGTAGTAATCGACCCTTTTTCCAAGTTTGTGTGATTGTATCCGACAAAGAGCACATGGACGACTCAGAAGACAAGCTGCAGTGTTCAAAAACCCGGAGAGAATTATTACACATAGAGATTCTTCTTTTACAATAGTTCAATAGCTTTGTGAAACCGAGATTATTCGGCATCTTATGATTGCAAAACCTGGTCTTTTGATCTTTTCACACAAAATTATTGATTACCCAAATATGTTTGAACCTATTTTAAAAATCCTAAGTTTTGTTTTAGAAAAAGCAGAGATTAATCTTTAAAACGGTATAAATAAACTTATTATTTAAATTTATATGTTATGAGTTTTGATGAGACAAACTTGAAAAATATAATTTTTTTTCTTATTTTTTCAAGTTTGGTCATTTGTAATTGCAAAATTTGATTTAAAACTATAAAACAAGCAGTGACATTCTTAAAGCAAATGAACTTTAAGTTAGAAATTTTCTAAATTTTTGTTGGATCTTATATGTTTATTGAAAAATGTGCCCATTTTCCGTTGGACCAACCTCCGGAAGTAGGCTAATTTTTGTGTAATGCGATGTAATAATATTTGCCAAAAACGCAAACCTTAGATGACTTCTGGTAATTGTTGAAACATGCAAAGCGTAAATTCTCCAGTAAACAATCAAAAACCATTAAAAATTTTGAAAAATTTTAACTTCAAGTTCATTTGATAAGACAACAAAACATGCCTCAGTTGTTATACTCTTTAAATAATAACTACAGTTATTGTAGCCCGATTTTATCAAAAGAAGTGCTAATCTTTTCAAAAGAGAAAACACTTTAAGAATGTCACCACTTGTTTTACAGTTTTTAAGTAAATTTTGCAATAAAGAATGGCCAAACTTGAAGAAATAAGAAAAAATCTTGAAAAATATGATGGGGAAATGATGGGGTTTACCCCATTAACACTCATAACATATAAGTTTAAACAAAATGTTTATGTAAATCATTTTACCTTTCTACCATTTTACCATCTCACCTTTCTAAAAAATTTTGCATTTTTAAAATAGGTTCTAACGTATTTGGGTACAAATATTTTTGTGTGAAAAGATAAAAAAAACAGTTTTTGTCAAATAAAACGCATTTTTAGGTTTGGAGAAGTAAAAAAAAATATTTTTGAGTTCTACTCGGCTGTATTTAATTTCTTGTATTTTGTCGCATAGTGTTATTATATCTACAATCACTTTTTTTATTTAAATTTTTTGAAATAGTAAATTTGAAAATTCTTTAAGCCACCACTGACTGGTACACCTACATGATTTCAATCATACTCGTTTTCATTATTGCGAAACAATCTTTGATCTTTGCATCAGCGTTGCCAGTAATTTTTTTCGAACAACTTTTTATTTCCAGGAAAAAACTTTGTTTTTACAAGAAAAAACTTTTTTCTACAAAAATACCAAAATTTCTAAAGGAAATACCGTAGGCTGGAGCCCTCTGTTGGTGTTTCTCTATTACTTTTGCCCGGGACTAATAAAATACAAAATATTTTATTTAAAAATGTTATCATTTCATGTTATTATTATTGAATATATTGAAAAAAATTTTAAATTTAATTTTGTCGGACAAACTTGTTTTGTTAGGAAACAACTTCAATGAAAACTTTTTTGCATCTCCAAAAACTTGAAAAAAGGGGAAAACTTGGCAAATGGCAACGCTGCTTTGCATAGAAAATATATTTTGCATTAATGCAAATTGGTTTTTGGTTTCGATCAATCCTGACTCAGCAGAAATTATGTTCGTTTCAAACGAGTGCATAATACTTGAAATGATTGGTTTGATTGCGGTATGTGTAACCAGCGTTGCCAGAACCCTTTTTTCCAAGTATTTTGAGATGCGAAGAAATTATCATTAATTTATCATTTCCTAAAAGAAAGTTTTTTTCCCCGAAAAAAATTACTGGCAACTCTGTGTCCAATCATTAGTAGTACGTCGTTCGAGTATTCTGATTAAACGTACATACAAATTTGTGAGCATGAATAATTCAACACAAATGTGATTTTTACAGTTCTCTGTTCTGTACCAATGCTGTACAACATTTCTATGAAATTTAATAGAACTTACCACAAGTACTAAATTCTTAACGGATTATGTAAAGCCTTATTGATAAAGGTAATACTGCTACTGAGTTTATTTACCGACATGTTGCTGTTATGCAGAAAAAGTTCTCAATTCTTCGTCGATTATATGTGTTATACTTGGTTTAGTCCGGCATTACCTTTGATTTGAGTCTTGGATAAGTGTAGACGAATCCAATCACAATTATCTCAGCATTGTAGAGACGTTATTATCGAAACAATTACATTAAATGTTGGATGCAAAGTTAAATATTTCGTTTAACGATTTTAAAGATACTTGCATCATCGCCAAGTTATCGATATGAGTTGTCAAAGGGGTGGAGTTTAGTAAAAAAAAAACGAAACGAAAACAAAGACAAAACAAAAACAAAATTATAATGGCCGCCTTAAAATAACAATAACAAGTAAGTGAAATGCGTAAAAAGAAAAAGAGAGACAAAATAAACCTCAAACAAATTTACGTTCGAAACAAATATTTTTAAATTGATTTAAAATAAAAAAGTTCTTATTGAGTAGTGTTTTAGAGCCGTCGGTAAAATAAAGTCAATGATAGTAAATATATTTCATTTAATTATTCTCTTTTTCTTTTTCTTTTTCTTTTAGTTTTTTTTGTGATTATTTATAACAATTTGCGCCAAAAAGTTTAATGTTTTTTTAACATCTCAAATAACACGATAATAGTTTTAAGGTTTTTTAAGGACAGAATTTTATGGAATATTGTCGGCCATTTGCAAGATGTTTTGCTGAGTCCAGTTCATAAATTGAGCTACCACTGTATGGGGGCTAATGACTTAAGAAATGTATGTACTTGTCTTATCGATAATTATTATCTATATTTTGTCATTGGTGATGTGCTATCTAACAGTCAGGTCTTCTGAGGTTAAAATGGCCATAGTATGGGATTGTTTAGAGAAGCTGAATCAGTTCGTAGGGAAAATAGGGTGATCCTCTGCTGGGTACCAGGTTATGTAGGATTTCGCAACAAGGAGTAGGCTGGTAATATTGCGAGGGAGATTTTACGCCACAATCTTCCAGTGGAGTAGTGAAAAAATGTTTAAAAACGTATGCTAAGCGAGAGGGAACTTAAAGATTATTCTGAAACTATATGAGTTTTGGTGTGAAGAGGAGATCGTCTCGAATCCAATATGCAGTTTTAGTGATAACGAAAATAAATCATCAGATACATACTTTGAACACGTTATTTATTAATATATCCCACCTGGATATATATATCAGTACTGTGGCTACTCTTTAAAATAAGAATAGTAAAATAACGATAGCTGTGGATTTATACATTGTTTTTCTTATGCACTTATGCAGCCCATATGCGATCCAAATATACCATAATTTGCTTCAATAATAGTGGTCGTATTACAAAATCTCCAAGAAATGGATATTTACAGACAGTTGGTGTAGCATCGGGAATAAAATTGGAAAGGTGATGGACAAGATGGAATTTCATCCTCGATAAAGCACAATTTATTTGAAGAAATTTCCGATTTGAGTATAAGAAATGAGATAATGAAAGGCCTGACAAGTAGAAACATTATATCATTTGTGTCTTTGTGAATAGTTTGAAAATTAGTTTTTCTTGATAAAGACATTTTCTTGCGAGGTAAGAATGTAAATCAAGTTACTACTAAGATCGTCAAGTGTAATTAATTTCTAAAAACAAAACATTTTTAACATTGATGAGTTCCAAGTGATAATCTCTCAAAATAATGAACAGTGTATTCTCCCAACGTTAAAGTTTGTGAGGTAAGGCTATTAAACAAATTAATTATGACGCTAATAATATTGCAGACCTAGCGATTTTTGTCAAATACATAAACATTGAAAACACCATGCTCTGTTAGCGTTAAAGGAGGACACATTACATTAGTAATTTTACTTGAATTTTGAAAACTTTTACAAATTGCTGAATTATAAAAAACAACAAATAAAAACAGCACTATTCCTCACGATAACAGTTTCAAAGTCAGTGCCTGTAAAACCATTGTAAATTCGTATAAAAATACTATTTTTTTTTTTGATAAGATCAATGGCAACAAGAGTTTCAATTCAGTAAATCTTGTGAACAAAAGAAAACTAAAGGCTCATTTGCGCCATTTTTCAACAATCAGTCAATCATCAACAATATTCGAAAATATTGCTGTTGTGTACATTCCACAAAGTCAAATATTTTAAAAATCTAAAACATTTCAATTGATTGAAACTTATAAAGTTTGTTTACATTTATTGAAAAAGTGTAATACTGAATTTAATTATTATTCATAATAAAAAACTAATAATTTTTTTTTAATAACAAATACAAATTTAAATTTAATAAACTTTAAAACGATTATTTTGTTATGAATTTTTCTATTTAACGTTAGAAGTTGTTGGAACTTTGTCACTTGTTTAGGGCCATTAACAACTGCATCTGTCTAACATAGCATCCAGCAACAAGAGCAATAAAAAAATTGTTTTATTAAATAAATAAAATCAAGATCTCTCTAGATCATATCAGCTGTCTTCGAGAATGTATAGAAGAATCCGAATTAGTCGACTTTATGTCATTCACAAGAACTTGGTTTTTCGTATACTACTACTTTGTGAATCTTCGAAATGACTTCAGCTTACTGATTAGTTTCATTTCTAGGCATTACTCTATTATACGGAGAAATTTGAATTCGTATTAAAATTATGCAATATTTAACATAAAAGGCTGATAAGTTCATTTGATACTTAGCGAGCTGTGATCTGACATAAGTTTGACAAATCGTATATCAACTGATTTCTGTCAGAAGATTGTCTTGACCAATATGAGAAGTTTCACTTATTTTTCAGAGTATGGGTTTTTTTCCACTAATATTGATAGTTATTGTTTCAAGATCAACAATAACTTTAACTCTATTTTATTCTATATTTTACATTATGGGTCCTGGCGTATCCTGTGCACCAAATTTGCTGTATTATAACTAACGTAAACTGATAGAAAAAACCTGCACAGAGCTGCTGTGTCAATGTAAGTATTAACTAAGAGTTTGGCACCTTACTCTAGTGAAATTATTTTTTACTATAAGCAGGAATATCTAAAGTATGCTAAAACTTAAATATTGGCACTTTAACAGTGTTTGACCTACTTACTCCCTGCTTGCATAATGAGATAATTAAAGCGTATACCCTATTTAGCGATAGTTTCTATGTATGTATGTTCGAATGCAATTGCGTATATCTATTTTAAGATTTGTTAATTTACTTTGTTGCAAAACTATAGCTGTTGACACCAATGCTTTAATGTTGTAGAGCTTAATTTTGCCTCAACATATTATTTTAGTGCGATCACTTCTTTTGTTTTGAGTCCACTATATAAAGCTGTGGTCCCATCAGATGAGTTTCGTCTGAATTCATGCAAAGTTCTATTTGATCTTCAACTCTCTTTATATTTTTCTTACCGATCTTCATTCTTCGATATCTAATTCCAACTACTCTTTTGCAAATGACAGTAGTATCACGCGATCAGAATAATTTGAAATCCTGAATAAAGCATTCAAGTGTATCGGGTTTTACCATTTATGTAATTACCATTTTCCTTACTTAAGTCCGAAATATAACTCTTATGTTAGATACGCTGATGCCAGTATAGTAACAAGTATGGTGTCCAACTCTACTGATGAATTATATCACTATCACAATGGGGTTTGTGTTTCGCTATTCTAACGCTACTTTAATTGCATATAGTAGGCTCTGAAGAAATTAAGCAACATATTCCGCAAATTACAGAAGCTGTAATCGTCCTTCTGCTGTGCATACCACAGAAAAACTCGATCCTCAGCATTATTGTTATCTGATTATAGAAATCTGTTCATTATATAATCTTTAGTATTTTCTACGTTACTATCTACAATATATGTGTGTGTCTATAGAATAGCTTGGTACTGCAATTGATGCTTTTAAACTTTCTGGACATATTTTTAATAATATTTTTCAAAACCAGACGATATGCAGTAATTCTTTTCAAATCAATGATAAATAATTTCAACACATTTCCAGGAATAAGAAAAAGAATTTCGAAGCTTTATAGAAAGCAAAAGTCCTTGAAAGTTTCAAAATATTTGCTTCTTCTTATGTGACGAGTAATACGAATAAAACTAATTTAACAGATGACATGATTTAGTTATTAATAATTATTTAATTAATTCAAATCTAAACTTTTTTGCTTAAAGCATTCTGAGAAGAATTTGAAAAAAAAAATAATCTCTAACGATTTAAGAAACTCTGTTGTTTATCTGGTTTATGACGTGAAGTATAATTCTGTTTTAAAATCTCTAATTGCTCGTATATTAATCTTAACTTATTTCAACACTTTTTTTACGATTCCTAGCAGGACTGTCAACGGATATCATTCAATGTTTTTACAGTGAGGCATATAAGGAAAGGTAAGAAAAATTAATCCCTATTAGGAAGGACAAAAATTATTTGTCCTGTTTGTTTGGGTGCCCTAGTAGTCTAGTGGGTAGTGTGCTAGATCATTAGCGCAAGGGTCCGATACCCAACAGAGACTCTGATCTGTTATACTACACCGATCATAAGTTCGAACTTACTCAGCTCGTAAAAAATGAAATATAATTTGTGATTGTATTGAAATAAAGAAATAAAAAATATTTCTCATTAAAAAGACAAATAATGGTGCACAGACTAACTTACTTGAAATCGTCGTAGTCTAGTTGGTAGTGTGTTGGCTTATTCGACGAAAGGCCAGGGTTCGAATCCCCGGTCAGACATCAAAAACGAAATATAAAAAAATATTTCTGCGGCGGCTCTCTCTCAGCAGATTTCTGACAAAAACTCTGAGAGTAAATGAAACTGCCATGAAAAGTTTCCCAAAATTCAGTCGTTCAGAGTCGACTTTAAATTGTAGGTCCTTCCACTTATGTATAAAATTAACTCACACAACATAAGTGGTGTGACAAGCTAGACCGTAATCCTGACTGAAGGGTTGTAATGGCCAATTATGTATGTATGTATGTAACTAACTTACTTATATTAACATTAAAAACCTCATAAAAATTATTTTGAATACGCGCTATTTGAGAAAATAAGATACCTATTGCTTGGGTACTGTAGTGCATTAGGTGCGCCCACATCTTAGCAGCTCGAAGTTTAACTCCAAAATCTGTTTCTCCTACTATGTATCAACTTGTCTTAGTAAACCCCTGTTGTATTTATAATATACATATGTATTGCAGGGAAAAATTGATCCTATTCGTCCTGTTCTATAGTTTCTCATATTCAGATAGAAATCACAAGAGAAAATTATAAGAAAAAAAGAAAAAAAAAAGAAAAGAAACATTCGTTGATCCCATTTAATAATTATTTATGATCTCGTAACCAAGCAAACCAAGAGTAACAAATCATCCGTTGCGTCATATTTTTCTTATTTTCCTCTAATTTTTATCCGGAGATCTTTTCTTCTGGATGATCTTTCAGCAGAGTAATTTCCTTTTTTTCAGTTTTTTACGATTATTGCCAACGTTATCGTAAAACTCGCAAATAGATTGATGTGTGTGAGTGTGCGAGTATGCGAGTGTGTGAGTGTACAACATGTGTTTTATTAGAATTCAACATACAAATGCATGTGTGACAACAATGTTAACCGCAACTATGGCAACGTAAGCTAGGTAAATAGAGAAACTGTCGAAGGAGCAAAGACAGTACGCAGTTAGACGTAATTACGCAACTTTAACAGAAAGAGGTGATCGTTAAATGTAAAACTAAAAAGGACTTATTGGTTGCAACATTAATGGTGTTGGTAGCGTTGGCTTTTCACGACCTTGAACTAATTTGCAGTGAAACTCTGCATATGATCATAAAAAATCAAATGCAACGGAATATAATAAACGTTCATTCATACATTCTAGAACATACACACACACACACACTCACTCGTATACTTATATTATGCGAAAGTGTGAAATGATCTTATTTTTACCTTCAAATTTATTGCTGCCTTTCTTGTTTTCGTTCTCATCCTCATTCCCATTTCTATTCCCATTTCCATTTTCATTTTCTTATTCTCATTATGGTTGTGTGCTATTTTCTATTGTGCTGATAATGATCATCTGGGATCACGGTGAAACTGTTGACGTCGCTGTTACTTACTTTATGAGTCCATAAAATGGAAAGAGTTAAAAAGAGATTATTGTGTGGACAATGGATTGTGTGTGCAGCAAACATTTTTTCAAGGTCAATTATGTAATACTAAAATAGAAATGCTATCCGACGGCAGGAATAAGAAATGCTCAAGTAACTGTTTATCTCTGCTCTATTCAAAGTCTCGTCGTGGAGGTCTGACATTGCACTGTGAACACATCCATTTATTTTAAATGCTTATCAAGATTAATAGGATAATAAAATAAAAAGTAGAGCGAGTGACGCATTTTCAGTATGTTACATCAAAGTTAAGGAATTCACTGACCCCGAGATGGCAAAATATCTAATGATATTGGTGAGGAGTCTAAATGTGCTGCTACTCCTGCAATTTTCAATAAATCCAATTTATATAAAATATATACATACATATATGTATATACACTCCATCAGTATTGCGCTTCTAAAGTAAAATTCTCACTTGAAATCGCCCGAAATTTTAACAGGGAATTGTCAGAATCTTGTTAGGTGAAATTAAGATTAACTGTCTTCTTTTGAAAAGCAATACCGCCGATTGAATACCAACTATATGAGCTGGTAATTCGTTTCTGGACTTAAAACATGGGGTAGCATGGCTATTTTGATTTTAATTTGATTCTTATATGCAAGCGAACAGGAATTTATAGATTTTTAATTTATAGAACATCATCAAGTGACTTCTACTTAAGAAATGTAGATCTCAGAAAAGTGTGATTAGTTTTCAGAACCAACTTCAAATTGAAAATAATTATATGCGTGTTAAATACACGGAATTTATGAATTTCCTATTAAAGGAAATTTTTTTTTTTTTTTTTTTTTTATTATAACAATAATTTTACAATATTAAATTTTCATTTCAGTTTAGGTCTCAGCGCCAATAAGGCATTATTGAGACAAGTTGGCAATAATATTATCTACTCTATATACAAATATGTATGACTATGAAAAATGTTAAAAAAAAGAAAAAAAAAATGTATTAAATTAATATATATCATAGACATTACATAAGAAGATTTCAGTTAAATCACATAAGTATTCTGCACCAAGTTTTAAACGTAGTATTCTGCGATAAGGATTCTTAAACTTGGGTGGTAAACATTATACATATTTACCCCTCATAATCAACGCTGCCTTAGTCTTTCCACCTGGCATTAATTAAATTTCTTTTTTTTTTTTTTGAAATATTGTAAATTCTAAATACATTTCATAAAAGCGCTTCTAATATATGCTGAACAGTATCAACATGCTATCTACAATAAATGGGATTTAAAAATATTAAGAATATTATGTTTTCTTTCGTAATATTAACACCTTCAAAACATTAATTAATAACACGGTGCGACAGTGAAAATACACCCGAGTAACTACATAGCTTACGCTGTCCACTAGGTTGCATAGAATCCAAAAATATATTTTTTTATGTTTCTCGAACCCTTTGAATTTGTTTTATTTGACAAAAACTGTTGTTTTTCTTTTTACACAAAATTATTGATTACTCAAATATGTTTGAACCTATTTTAAAAATTCAAAGTTTTTGAGATAGGTTAGTGATTAGCCTTTAAAACGGTGTAAATTAATATTTTGTTCAAACATATATGTTATGAGTTTTGATGTGATAAACTTGAAAAATATTTTTTTCCATGCACATAGTATGCAGTGATATGAAATAAATAAGGACCCCAAAGTAAAATTAGAGAATTAATGAAAAGTAAGTAGAATGAGGAAATTGTAATCATTAATGTCAACTTATACCACAAACACAAATTTATTGCGTTTTATAAATGTTTCCTTATTTTAAAATGCTTAACAAATTAAAATATATTTATCCTGTGAAAAAAAATAAGGACAACTAATGTTTTATTTTAAGTAGGCAATTTATTTATTAATTATATTCTAGAGTGGTTAATATTTTTTAGGACTCTGGTGTTGTGTACAACAACGTTATGGCATACCGAATCCGGTACATCTTATCACCGCAGCCTTTACAAATTCCAAAGTCTTATCACAGTTTATGGAACATTGTATCTTAACGATATAAGACATATTTTTTCTTAAACTTTAAAATTGCATAGCAGTCATCTCATGAACTAACAAATATTCACGTTATTTTCTTCAAGCTTTCATACTTTTGACAAAATGTGACATGAAGTTCTTATCCGCAAACATAAATCATGTGCTCCTATTAGAATACACTATCTTGCTGGAATCGTTATTGCATATCGCTATTTCAAAGTAACATCAATAAATGCGAATGATTGCTTCTCTAAGCACTATTTTTTCCAAGCAGCATGCAGAGTGACTGCACTCATACATAACCAGAAACTTCGTCACTGATAGCTGAAGAAGTGGCTTTCGAAGACTGAAGAGATCTCAAGCTACAAGATCTCGTGTAATATTCTTAGTTATTAATTTGATCTTATTAATTATTAATTACGCTATGCGAGTAACTACCTAGGTCTAAGTTATCAATTAGTTGAGTAGAACTTCTCCAAACTTGTTTATTTGGTAAAAACTATTTTTCTGATCTTTACATACAAAAATATGATTAGAAAAATATGTTGAACCTATTTAAAAAATCCAAATTTTTTCAGAGGGGAGAGATTAGCGCTTTAAAACGGTATTCATAACCATTTTGTCAAACTTATACGTTATAGTGTGATGCGATAAACTTAGAGAATATATATTTTTCTTATGTTTTCAAGTTTTGGCCATTCTCAATACAAAATTTAATTAAAACCTATAAAAACAATGTGACAGTCTGAAGTATATTCTTGAGAAGAGATTGACACTTTGTTGATAAAATGGGAAAAAATGCAATAGTTATTATTTAAGCTTATAATAGCGAACATATTTTTTATATATCTGTCTTATCAAATGAACTTAGGTAAAAATTTCAATAATTTTGAATGGTCTTAAGGTTTATTGAAAAAGTGTCCTCCTTATCCATGGACCAACCACCCGGAGTTGACGGTACAATTTGCGCCAAAGCGAAATAATATTGCAAAATCGCAAATATTATACGACTTCGGTACCGTTCAAGACGTGTAGAGCGCAAATCTAGGCAAACACTAAATCCATCCAAGAATTTTGATTAAATTCATTTGGATAAGACAGCAACGGAAGTGTCATCTCTTCACCCAAGAAAATTCACTTTAAGACTATCAGCCACATTCTAGGGTTTAATAAATTTGCGCAATAAGAATGTTGCCAAACTGAAAAAA